>JAQGAZ010001357.1:0-31289 GCA_034692225.1 Polydesmus complanatus
TATTCTGGCAATTATTTGCAATATTATTGTCACCTGCGTGAAATACAACTTTGACTCTACTCCGACTGATTTTTTTTTTAAAAAATAGTTTTAAGCCATTAGCAGGCACAGTACTAGTGCATGTAGAATTATTGAGTTAAAGTTTGAAGAATCTTAAGTTTTTGAACACAAGTGTTTTACTCAGTTGTATTAATTTTACTGTTACTGTAATTTCGCTGTCAATTTGGTTTTTGAGGGATATAAAAAACAATATATACTGTAAAATTAAATTTTTATTTTTTAATATTCGTGTTTTATAAAGTTTTGCACTGACTTTATTTTAATGCATTTTGTAGACACAATATCATTTGTTTATAAATACAATATAATAATAGGGTTTTAATATTTTGTTGTTTGAAAATGACAAGTATCAAGCATAAAAATAAGCTGTTATAAAACTACCGGTATATGAACAGTTAACCAGCAAACCAATTTTTGTAACCGACGGTTCTTCAAAAATTTGAAAATGATTAACTGATCTGAGTTTAAATTTGTTATAATTATTTTATAGAAGGCTACATGTACATGTATTTGAAAATAGTGAATAATTTTGAAGTTTCGTTTTCAATGATTAATTTATTATTTAGATAGTTTGTAGTGTCACAATGACTGTTTACTTTCAGATGAAATTGAATTTGTGTTAAATATTTTATTATTAAAGTAGTGAAGTTATGCAATTATTTTATTTTATTGAAAATTTAGCTCGTGGAATTCTATAAATGAACCGAAAAGCTATTCATTTTTAATAAATATTCTCATGAGAATTTTTTTTTTAAAAAAAAATTCGCAAATATTTCTCAGAATTATGCAGCAAAATTACAAACCATATTCACAAGCAAATAAATTCTCGTGCCGAATACCGGTACACTTTTGCTAAGATGAAAATTCGAAGCGTTTTCTAAAAATTGTTTGTAAAATAAATAAAACTGTCAAAATGAGTTTACTGCACACAATTTGGCAAGTGCAGTATGATATTTTGCATTTTTAATATTTCTCTGTACGATATTTTACGGCTGCATAAATTTGTGCGTGTTGTTTTTGACGTTTCAAACGAGACTTTGTTTTTCCCGCGAGACCCATTTTAATTAGGCTTTTTGTTTTCTTTTTCTTTTTTGTCTTGTCATTTCAGTTTGCTTATTAGAATAATTGTCAAACATTTCACATCAAAAGTTGCGAAGATTATTGTATAATAATAATAGGTGACGGAAAGTTTAATGGTGATGAAATAATATTAATAATGAATAATAATAAGTACCAGTATTAAATTAACATTTCTAAAAAGTCTAATTACACAGTCATAGCCTATACCAAAGAAAATATAAATTGATTCTAGTTAATTTCTTCGTCTCAATAGACTACAGTGTTATTAAGAACGAGAGTTTGTTTCTGTAAACAAGCAAAAACACTTTTTTTTAAAGAAAAAAAAAAGTTATCTTTTGAGTTTCAGGCATAGATAGACACACAAGGGATGTAATTATTTGAAACAGATTTTCAGTTGAACTCGTCTAATGGGAATTTAATGTCATTTACTGTTGACCATGACGTGTAATTGACGCCAAAACAATATTGGAAATCAAAGAGGGTTTTTGTAATTGACTTTAATGAAGCTTATTTTTTTTTTTAAAGCTTTTTAAACTGATTTCGCTTTAACATTTCAAAACAAGCGAACGTAAATCATTAAAAAGAATTAAATAATCGATACATTATTTTAATGGAATACGGTTCATCGAAAAAAGTGAAAACGTTATTAAATTAGGCTGAGCATTGCACATAATAATAATTTTTTTTTTTGCGCTACAAAAAAATAATTTTCTATTAATATGAACGATAAATAATTTATCAGACACGACGAAAACATACGTTAAAAATATGCATAAATTTTTTTCATAATTAAGCAACTTAATTTGAAATAATACATTAAAATAGCATAATTGGATTAAGTTGAGGAGCAATGAGGAAGAGAGAATATGCGTGATAAAAATTGCATAATTTTTTTCCCTCACTCAATTTTGCTTTAGTATAAGAATACAGAATAAGCGAAAGTGCGTTTAGAATTTTAAAGTAAAGGGGCAGCAGCTGTCATAATTAAAAGAGTGCAACAAACACAAAGTTGAATAGACACGAGAAATTCGATTAATAAATAAATAAAATGTGTCAAATTATTTATTTTGTTAAAAGTTGTTTGCAAATTACAACTAAAGTAATCATTTAATTATAGCAAATTATTAAAGGGTAGGAACACTTTCTATGACTAATATTATTTAACTGTACAATGTATTTTAAGATGTACTTAAAAGATTTTAAAATTTGCGTGCACATACAGTAGTTAGGAGTACAGCCAGCTATATAAAGGCAATAAAATTTATTACGGTACCACATGCAAAAATAATGCAGTAAATTGCACATGCATGAATTGTATTATTTTTCTTTATCATTTATTAAGCGCCATTATCTTGAATTAAAGCTATTTAATGAGTTTGTTGTAACTCGTAAAATATTATGGAATAGAATTGGAAGGATACAATTATTTCTGTCGTTTCTTAAGTATTTTATGTAGGACGATACACTTTACTTTAATTAATTAAATCTTAATTATTTTTAAATACGGAGCGAATAAGCTTTAAAAAGAATTTTGTATCGAGATCGAAAGAGTATAGGTTAAAATTTCTCCCCCCGTTTCAAAAGTTTGGCATTTGTTGAATTGATAAAGTGAGTGGAATGTTTGATTATTTAAATCTAATTTGGCGTCAAACCAAAGATCTTCCTTGTTATTTATTTATTTATTCACCTTGTGTTGTGATAAAGAAAGCATCAATATTAGAGAGAGCAGTATACGTAATATAGGAAAGGCGTACGTACAGTATCTAAAGTGCGGGAGTCGAAGTAAGTTTATATATAAGAATACAAATAAGAATTTAGTTGATAAAAAATTCGTTGGGTGAAAAAGAATACATCATTGTTAAGAGTTTTTTTTTTTTTTATTTCCTTCTTCATCCTAACATTTTTTTCTTATCACTCCCCCTTTTCTTATTCGTCTTCATCAATTTCTAAAATCATCTTTTGTGCATGTGTGTGCTTGCGCGTGCTGGCAGAAGGTTGGTTACCTTGCGTGTTGGATGGTGATGCTTGTTATTTCCCAAACGTGCTTCAATTGAACAGTATAAAGGTCCAAGTAAGAAAATGCTAAAGCGAAGAATTTTTTTTTTTTTTGAGATGAAAAAGATGGCGTCTTGTGGTGAGAGAGTAAGAGAGAGAAAAGAATCCCAGGGAACCACTTGAATTTTTATGAGTATTTAGAAAGTGATGTACACACTGTATATACTGCTAGTATAGTGCAGTGAAAGCGTGAAGAAAGGGGAGTTTTTGGGGTCCTATAAGTTGGTTATGTTGGGTTGCAAAATGGATAAGGTGGGTAGGTGGGTGGAAGGGATAAGTTGAGAGTTAGAAGGTGAATATGTAGTAGGCTATCACTTTTCAACATTCTCTTCGTGTCTTTACCTGCCATTTCACATCTAGCACTCGATCGATCAACTAATATACTGTATATAGGTACACATTTTTCCTGCGACTCGACTCTCCATTCACACTCGCGGCTTTAACATTTCAATGATTTAGGCAATCGTATAAAAAAAAAAAAATTGCACGCGCACATGTTGGATGGAAACACCGTTTCGGCTCAATATCAATTTTGAAGTAATAAAATTTTTGTTGAACTTCGAGAATCGCGTTCTCGGAACTTTGTTCGCCAGACTGGATTTGACATATTTATAGGTTAATCGTTTTCACATAGTTTAATACGTTCACAGTGGTAATCGATGAAAATAATGTTAAAAATTTCATCAGAATGGAAATTGGTATGGGTTATTGAAATTCTGTTGCATTTAAATCATTTTGCGCGTGTGATCTGGAAAGTACAGTTTTTGGAGATATATTTTGTTTATTTATTGAGAGAAAAGTACCCGGTAGGGACTTTAAATATGTAGTTATTTTGTAAATTGGTGCTAAGTCTGGAAACATGGAAAATGGCTATTGTAGACATTAATAATATCTAACTGCCATCTAATACTGAATTTTCTCTGGATTGCTTATTAAATAATTTTTTTTTAAACAATTGCCAAATTAAATTCTGTGATTTAAAAAAAATCCATAATAATTCATGTGAAAATCCAGGTGATTTTCAATTTGAGGGGGAAACAATAACAAGACCCCTACTGTATTATTAAATTTTTTAATTGAAGTGCAATTTCTCAATATCGGTAATATTGAAACGCAATAATAATTGTTGCCTTTTGGTTTAAGGATATCAAGCACGAGTTTTTAACCCCTGCGCATTGCTCTTTACTACAGTATAGGCTACACTGTGTTTAATCTAAACGCCTGCAACGAAATGCATTATGTAAAACTACTGCATTATACGCTTGAAAGATAATTAAAATTGGATGCATATTTTTTTAATTTTTTTAAATTTTTAAATGTAGCCTATCTTATTACTGTATACAGTTACTACAGCACGCAGTAGGCTATACTGTAGTGCGATACTTACACTGTAGACATACTGTACATATTATGTAAGCATGACGCAAGTTAAAACAAATTAAGATTTTTTTTTAAAAAAATATAGTTTGATATTTTTTTATTTTAGTCTAGACACCATTTTAATTAAATTACATGGGCTTACTTAATGTACTGAGATTGGTGCTTTCTCATTTGTGGGTATTTTTTTTTCAATTCGTGCACTTTTAATCAAAAATCCATGCATTGAAACGTAGTGAAATTTCTAATTTATTTTATTTGAATCCATATCTGGTGGAGGGAGTTGGGCGTTATTATTTATTTATTGGAGCGGTAAATAAAAAATTGTAAACAGGTACTAGTATTAAACTATAAATAAACATCGTACTTGCGAGGTTGAAAAGGTTTTCCAGACTTTTAATAAATTCAAGTGATTTTTGTTTAACTACCGGTACATAACGAAATTTATTTTATTAAAAAAAAAATACAGTGCCGGTATATTTTCGAGCGGCGCATCTTCAATCCCGGAGCGTTTTTCAGTAAAGTTGCTACTGGTTTCTCATTTTTTGTATTATACTAATTTCGATCGTATTTAAGCGAAGTTTGAAAGCTTTAATTAAGTTAATTAGTCCACATTGGCAGATGTTTCGAATTAAATAATAGTACAATATTGTTAATAAAGCTCCTGGACACTTTTAATTTTCACTGATTGACTCTTAAATACCTACATTTGACAATGGTTCAATTGCATTTATTTTGAATAATAACTGTTTAAAAAATTTTAAAATTATTATTTTAATTTTTAATAACGAAAAATAAGTAATTTATGCTTTTGCATTATTTTAGGTTTTCGTCGCCCTATAGTTCGTCAGTGCTAGTCCCAAATGTTCCCGTCCGAAATAATTTAAGGCGTCCTACCTCGAATCATTTCTCGTCTCATTCGCGATTCCAATTAAGAAAACGACTATCCAGCCAATGTAGCTGGAAATGTACTGCCGTCGTTTTTATTCTTCTCACCATCGTCTTAACAGCCGCTCTCACCTACTTTGCAGGTAAAATTCATTCCATATGGAATTATTTAATTTGCTTTTTTTTAAACATTTTTTTTTTAAAAAAACTTATACGGTTTATTCGTTTGATTTAGCCACGAGTATGTTACGATGGCAACAAAATCACGGTAAACCTTGCTCTGTTACAGTGGAAGACGGTGACACGGTTGTGGTCACTTCCACCGAATTAAATAGTAGGTATTATCCATCTTTAAACGTGAGAGGCTCGCGTCTGAAAAGAGATGCGTTCGCCTCACAAAACGGACCTGGGATGATTGGAAGTGATTCTTTAACCGTTAACAGGGATGACGATGTCGGCAGCGGTGATTATGGGGGATTAGAAAATGTAAATGATCAAATTATGAACGATGGTTTAAAAGTTTTGCCCGTTGAAAACTCGATTAACGTTTTTGCCAATTCCAATTCGGATAATACTAAGAAAATATTAAAGGTAAATGCGGGTTCAAATGCAATCACAATTGATCATAAAAGCGCTGCTGCTGCTGCTGCCGATGTTGAAACCGAAGAAGTTAATGGTCCTTATGACGAAGGCTTTTTACCGCTTGAATCTAGTTCCAATCATTCTTTACGTTCGAATTCGACTTCAATCTCCAAGAAAAACAATGAAAGTGATGTGAAAAAAGCTGTTAACAGCGATGAATCTGGGTCACGACTCTGTTTATGTTCCTGTCCTTGTAAATCCGCACGTTCGTTAGTTAAGAAAAAGAAAGAGGCGTTTGAGTCGATGATTAACAATTTTACTAACAATACAATTACTAACAATAATAAGAAGGAAGAATTTGATCCTTCGATTAATTACACAATTACTAACAATACCGGTACCCTTAGCGTAGCTAATTTAGAAATGTCTGAACAAACCGATAACAGAACCATGTACGTAGCTGTATTACCAGCTAAGATAAACAAAAACAATTCGCTTTCATCCACACTTCCACCTCCCATGCCTCCCGCACCACCACCCGCACCTCATACAAACGAGGACCATACACTCCCAGTTGTAGTACTTGGTGAACACCAATCTCCTTTTATTTACGACAACATGACTATTGTTGTCCAATTAGAAGACAATTTAGACATGAGTAAAAGCAAAGAATTGGAACCAATTGAAGAAGTGGTTATTGTTCAGCCAGGTGATATGAGAATTTATTTATAAAATAAAGCAATAGTTTAAATGGTCGAAAATTATAATTTTTGTGCACAAATATGAATAGAAAATGTTATGAGGGTAATAACAAAGTTGTTATGTAGGGCCAACAGTAGTTCCTGCCAAAACATTGCCACCAGACAGCAATTCTTTCACGGAGATGGTGTTGGGAAGAAGAGGGACTAATGATATTCCTCCGTATGGACATTGGAACGCGCAATTTCATCAGCCGAGAACGGCTTTCGTTCGTTTTAATTATACTATTCCTCGAGATGCTAGTCTGGGGGTTTATGGTAGAAGAAACGCAATTCCAACCCACACACAATACGATTTTGCTGAAATTCTCAGTGATGAAGAAAAGCGAAAGAAAAGAAACATTAAGGTTAGAACTGTTAATATAGAGCTCGTGTATGTAATTTCTTTTTTTTTTTTTATAATATTAAAATAATTTTTGGAAATTTGCATTTTTTTAGGAAACTATTAATATAGTGTTTGTCCAGTATCTGGACGCCGGTCAGTGGTTTCTGTCGATGTATAATGACGATGATAAATTGAGAGATGTTTCCTTTACAACTTCCATCGCGGGTACATTGAAAATGACAATGAATTTTTATTTTTAAAATTTAATTTAAAATTTGTAATTAGATGATCTAAGTGTCGGATGTCCTTACGATTGCCACGATCATGGAACATGTACTCGTGGGGTGTGTCAATGTTATCCTGGATACACATCTTACGATTGCTCTCGAAGTAAACTTTGATCTTTAAAATTTTCCTTTTAGCTTAAGAATAGTTGATGATTGAATTTAAAATAATATTTACATTTATAATTGCAGGTGTATGCCCCGTATTGTGCACCGGAAACGGAGAATACTTAAATGGCCATTGCTTATGTAAACCGGGATGGAAAGGAAAAGAATGTAATTTGAGATACGATGAATGTGAAGTTCCGGGTTGTAACGGTCACGGTCATTGCATCGATGGAAAATGTCGCTGTGCCAAAGGTTATAAAGGAGAATTCTGCGAATTAGGTATGTTTGGCTATTATACATAGTTGACCAGTTTTTGATCTATCCATTTGCTATTGTGATCAAGTTCGCATGAAATCTTATACAATAAAATATGTTGGTCAATCGAAAACTAAATGCATTTAGTTTAAAAATAAAGTTTGTAATTAAATTTAAAAAAAATATATTTTTTAAAGTGGATTGTTTGGTTCCCGATTGTGCTTCTCATGGAGTGTGCGTAGAAGGAAGTTGCATCTGTCATCGAGGATGGAAGGGCGACTCTTGCGATGAAATCGATAGTGAAGTACGCAAGTGCCTACCGGATTGTTCCGGACATGGACGATTCGATTTGGAAAAAGTTAAATGTGTTTGTGATCCGAAATGGACAGGACCAGATTGTTCTAAAGGTTTTTTTATTAGCTTTTGAATTTTTGCTGTTGTTGTCATAATAATAATTGATGTATTTTACATAGAACTGTGCGACATTGACTGTGGTCCGTTTGGTCGCTGCGAATCAGGTAGATGTCATTGCGACGAGGGTTGGACAGGTGCTAAGTGTGACATTAAAACTTGCGATCCACGGTGCAGTGAGCATGGTCAATGTAAAAACGGAACTTGTATTTGTATACAAGGTTGGAACGGTCAGCATTGTACTTTAGGTGAGTTTATTAGTTGCACAAGTTATGCATTTACCGAGTTTCAAGGGTGCGATTTAATTATATACGGAGTATAAATTTGATTTTATAGACGGGTGTTCAAGCAATTGTCATAACCATGGCGATTGTCTTCAATCGAAGGAGAAGGAATGGGCCTGCCACTGCAACAGTGATTACGAGGGAATTTCTTGTGGAATTCCATTAGAAAGAAATTGCAACGATGGGAAAGATAATGACAATGGTAGTTCATGAGTCATAATAATGATTAACCACGATTTCAATATTAATTCAATTTTTAGATGGTTTGATTGATTGCGAGGATAGCGAATGCTGTTTAAGCAAAAGTTGTTCCGATAGTCTCATGTGCGTTTCCACTGCAGATCCATTAGAAATTCTTTTAAAGAAGCAACCACCTGCAATTACCGCTTCATTTTTTCAACGAATGCGTTTTCTCATTGAAGAAGACAGTGTTCAAAATTACGTGCGGAAAAACGCTTTTAACGAAAGGTACGTTCATTAAATATAAATTGTGTCTATGCTAACATTTGTCCTAAAAGTTATCACTTTTGAAATTGTTGCAATTCACTGTGTTATAATTTTGAATATTTTGTTAAGAGTTTACATTAATTTATTTTGAGGTGAATATTTAATGCATGCTATCGGCTTACAATTGCTAACATGCACGCATTTTATATAAAATTTATTAATGCACTTTTTATTTCATTTACATTTGCTCAACTGTTAAAATTTCTTATTATCGAATTATTATTAATAACAAAAAAGTTTGCTACTATTATTTAAAAATATTATTTCATGCTGAAATAATAAAGTCTTTCAGAACTGATTTTTTTTGTTGCTTTAATTGCTTAATTTGTTAATGCTATGATAAGAGTTTAAGCGATAAATTAAAATATTATTTTGTTTAATTAGTTATACCAAGTATTACACGCTTTTACAAGTTTAAATATTTAATTTTCAAATTTAATATGCTACTGCTAGTAAATTAAAAAAAATATTGAGTTAGTTAAAAAGCATAATTTTTTTAAAAGCAATATTGTACAAGATCTTTAATTGTAATTTTAAGTTAGTTTATTCAAAAATGTTAAGTAAATGTAAATGTCTCTACAGTATCTTCTCTTAATCTAATGCAACTTAATGGTTTGGGAATGTATTTGTGTTTTATTAATTGCACTTTGAATTTGGAATGCCTTTTTACAATAATTAATTGTAAAAATTAAGTACTTTATTTAAACATTATTATTATACTATAATAATTATTAATTGATATTTTGTCAAAACAAATTAATTTGTATGTTTCTAACTTGTTTCCCCTCGTTTCTTTGTTGTTGCTGCTACACAGCGTGTTTTGGAATTTCTTCAATCATAGGTACGTATCATGAATGAATAAATTTATTATGTGTATACTAACAATAATTTTTGAAACTCAAAAAAACCTCAAATTAACATTAGTCAAAAATTGTCAAGCTTATCTTCTAATAAAGAATTAATAATATTTTACTAATATGATTAGTTTTTTAGCTTTGAATAACTATTTCAATGATCAGTTCTTGGTTTTTAATAATTTAAATTCTGTAAACTTAATACACTTTCACAAAAGTTGTATTTGAGGTTACATATTTAAAACGACAATTATCTAAGCTATTTCTATTAATTATAAATTTGTTATTTAGTCGAGCATCGGTTGTGCGAGGAAGGGTCATAAGCATGGCCGGAAGTGGAATAGTTGGAATTCGGGTGAGCACAAGCAATTCACAAGAAGGTTTCACTCTTACCCGTCAATCTGGATGGTAAGTTAACCGACTTAATTTAAAGAAGTTTGTTATTTTTAAAATTGAAAGCTTAACTATTTGAATTGCGTTACCATTAGGTTTGATCTGATGGTCAACGGTGGTGGTTCAGTCATTCTTCAATTTCAAAGAGATCCGTTTAAGCCTACTAAGCGGGCGGTGATGGTACCTTGGAACGAAGTTATTATAATTGAAAATGTAATGATGTCGATAAAAGAGGATACTGAAATGGGACTTTTAATGGATCCGTGCGTTGATCATGATTATGATATGATCAAACCGGTTGTCTTGGCATCTTGGAAGCACGAATTTTTAGGCGGTTGTCCGGAGAAAAGTACCATTTTAGCTGAATCTCAGGTAAAAACTTATTTACTCAATAAAGTTGTTTTTATCACTTGTTAAACAATTTGAACTTTAAGGTTCTTCAAGAGAGTTTGACAATTCCTGGAACGGATCTTCACCTGGTTTATCACAGCAGTCGTGCAGGAGGGTATCTTTCGACTATTCAGCTTCAACTTACCCCTGACCAAATTCCGAAAAATTTGCGACGCATTCATCTTCGAATTTCGATTGAAGGAATTTTGTTTGAGCAAACGTTTGAAGCTGATCCGGGTTTAAAATTTACTTATGCGTGGAATAGAAGAAACGTGTATCGTCAACGTGTTTATGGCGTTACTACTGCCACTGGTAATTATTAACTCTCAGCGGTTGACAGCATTTTCTAGTAGAAAAGGCCTGAAATATTCGGATGTGCTGTTAAATCATTTGCAAATTAAATTATTAAGCGTTTTTATTAAATTGAATACTTTTAAACTAGTGTCCGTGGGTTATCAATATAACTCTTGTAAAACAATCATATGGGATGTACAGACAACCAAATTGAGCGGTCACGATATGAGCATATCTGATATTGGAGGTTGGAACTTGGATATTCATCATAGATACAATTTCCACGAAGGTAAATCTGTTAAGGAATTTGCATTTTTTAGGGAATATTAATTTAATTTTTTTTCTGTAATTTTTCATGTAGGAATTCTTCAAAAAGGTGATGGAACAAATATTTACTTGCGTTATAAACCCAGAGTTATTTTGACAACTATGGGTAACGGTCAACAAAGACCTCTCGAATGTACCAATTGTAATGGTGTAGCCTCGGAGCAAAGACTTGTAGCACCTGTTGCATTAGCTGCCGCTCCAGATGGAACTCTGTTCGTTGGAGACTTTAATCTCGTGAGAAGAATTTTACCTGATCGAACAGTTCAAACTGTTCTCAAATTAAAGTATGGTTTATTTTTATATGGTAAATTTAATTTTTATTAAATCGTGTATTTTATTTTACAGTCCCGCTCTAGTTTCGTATCGCTATCATTTAGCAGTGAACCCTGCTGATGGTTCCGTTCATTTATCCGATCCTGAACGCCATCAAATTTTGCGGATTAAATCAATTGAGGAAATTGCAGATTTAGAAAATAATTTTGAAGTTGTAATTGGCAGCGGCGACCGTTGTCTCCCAGGAGATAAGAGCAATTGTGGCGATGGCGGATCTGCTAAAGATGCCAAACTCATGTATCCTAAAGGCCTCGTTTTTTCCGCTGATGGAATTGTGTATTTTGCTGACGGAACAAATGTGAGAATGGTGGACCGCAACGGAATTATTCACACTCTAATTGGAGATCATCGACATAAAGGTCACTGGAAACCAATTCCATGCCACGGAACTCTAAACTTAGACGAGGTAACTGCTAACTTAACTATTTCATTTAGTTGATGCTATAATTGTTTCATAAATTTGACTACCAGATTCATCTACGTTGGCCAACTGAGCTATCAATGAATCCACTTGATGGATCTCTGCATATAATTGACGATCATCTAATTTTACGTTTGGCTCCTGATGGTCGAGTTAAAGTTGTAGCTGGTCAACCATTGCATTGTCCATCACACGGCGGAAATAAAGACAGTTTAGAATTGGCATCTCATACTACACTCATTTTCCCCGAAAGCATCGCATTTTCTCCAACGGGTGAATTGTACATCGCCGAAAGCGATTCTCAAAGGATCAATCGATTGCGCGTAATTGGCACCGATGGAAGAATAGCTTATTTTGCTGGGGTTGAAACCAAATGCAATTGTTTGGAACGAGATTGTAAATGTTTCGACGAAGATCACTATTTAGCCTCATTATCCAAACTGAGCACTATTTCATCTATTGCTGTTACACCCGATGGCATTGTGCATATTGCAGACCAAGGAAATCTCCGAGTTAGATCTGTGATGGCCATTCTTCCCGAGCCTAATCATTACAGAGAATATGAAATTTATTCACCAGAAACTCAAGAAGTTTACGTTTTTAATCGTTATGGTCTTCATATTTCTACTCGCAATATTCTTACGGGAAAAGCGATCATCACCTTCACTTACAACCTCAATACCAGTTTTGGAAAATTGAGCTCTATCACTGATTCCGCTGGAAATAAAATTTTTATGCTGAGAGATTATAGCAACAGTGTGAATACCATAGAAAATACACACGGTCAAAAAGTTCAATTGTCGAATACCAGGATGAAGATGATGCAAGATTTTATTACTCCAGGATCTTATAATGTGACTTTCGATTACCACGGAAGCACAGGTCTCCTTAAGAGTAAACGCGATAGTTTAGGACAAGCGTTTATTTACCAATATGATGAAAATGGAAGAGTTACCGAAGCCGTAACACCAAGTGGCGAACTGGTACAATTGAATTTTGATTTGAGTGTCAAAGGAGCTGAAGTGAGAATTGTGCGTGATAGAGAAAGTGTCACCTCTATGCAAATTAAAGGGTCTTCAGTTACCACCAAGCAAGGCAAGACTAATCTGATAGAAATTTAAAAAAAATATATATATAATTATTAACTTTAAATAATTTTGTTGGATAATATAGGTTTGACAGAGAGTCAAGTAATTGTTCAAAACGACGGAACTATGAGCTTAAAATCACCTTGGGAAAGGAGCGTTATTATCGAACCAACTTCTTATTTGATTCTAACCGATCTAAATCCAGTTTTAGGTAACTTTTATTTCATATAGCCATTATTATGTTAATAATTGAATTTATTTTTTCGTTCTATAAACGAGGCAAAAATATTTATTTATAAATGTATTTCTTTTAGGTGAAAGTTTTCCTGTTCCTAGTCGGCAAAAAGTTTTATTACAGGACGACTTGGTTCATAGATTGGAATGGCGTTATATCATTCGAAAGGACGGTAAAGGTCGTGACAAACATGTATCGCAGGTCATCCGAAAATTAAAAGTACGTTGATTTTTTACAATTTTAATATTTTATCAATACATTGTTAACTTTGTGTGATTTTAGGTTAACGGCGATAGTCTCTTAGCTGTTGAATATGATCGAGATGTGAACATTGAATCCCTGTTTGACCACAATCAATTAGCGCTATTGAGTGTGACTTATGACGGAGTAGGAAGACCAGAGAAATTAGTATCTACTTATAATTTTACTTCGGTTGAAATGAAATACGACCGTTTTGGTCGCTTATCCAATTGGCGACGAGGTGATATGAGTGAACAATATGGATTTGATAGAGAAGGTCGACTGGCGGAAGTTAGACATTCGGATGGAGCTGTTTACCATTATAAATTTGAAGACTTAACAAGCGGAATAGTAAGTTTAATTTCGAAAGTTACTGTTTTAAGTTTTAATAAATTTATGATTTCATTAGCCTACCGAAATAATGCTTCCGAGTGGAAGACGTTACTCGATGCATTATGACGAGACTGGAGGATTGCATTCGGTTGTTACACCTCGAGGACATAAACACGAATTTATAATTCAAACTTCTCTCGGATTTTATAAATTGCAATACACAGCACCCAGCATGCGCCAACCATTTGTAATTCAATATAACGATCGAGGAGAAATTTTGGCTAAAATTTATCCCGGACCTAAAGGCAGAGTTTCGTATTTATACGATAAGGACGGCAAATTGGAAGTAGTTATTTTCGGTGATTCGAAAATTGAATATTCTTATTACGGTGACACAGGTTTGGTGAAAACAGTTTCGGTAGACGCTTCCGATTTCGAATGTCGTTCTGATTTCAAATATCACGGCGATTTGCTAAAAGAAGAAAAAACTCGATTTGGAAGCAAGTTGGGTTTAAATAACATCCGAATAAAATACCAGTACGATGGTAATGCTCGTTTCCAACGTTGCGAATTGGAGATTGGAAATAAAGAAGTTTATCCGCTGAATTACAATTACAATGGCGTCACTGGAATATTGGAGAACGTAATGCAGTTTGCTGTGAAACGCATCCAATTAAATGAAACGCTGATCGAGAGTAAAACGGAACCGTTTTCAAAGACGAGAAAATTGGACGGCTACGGACGAATAATCGAACTGCTAACTCGTTTGAACAACCGAGAGATTCATCGCGTGGAGCTCACGTACAATCAACGTAGCCGTATACGGCGAATTATGGTGAGAACAGGTGGCGGATTGAGCTTCTTTAATTACACCTACACCTTAGACGGACTTCTGGAAGAAGTGGCTGAAACCGAGACTTGGAAATATCGTTACGACGAAAACGGAAACGTAATTAGCATTTCGCAAGGGAAAAAGGAAGTGAAATTGCGTTATAACGAAGGTGATCGTGTGATTGGATATGGCGATTACGACATGAATATGATCGATAATCGCGGATTTCTCACTCAAAAAGGCGAAGAAAAGTATTTATACAACGCTCGATCACAATTAATTTCAGCCGCTCATCGCAATCTCTACGAGGTTCACTATCACTACGACTCTCAAGGTCGATTGGTAGCTCGAAAAGATACTCACGGAAATATTACTCAATACTTTTACACCAATATAAGGCAACAAAAACTTCTCACTCACATTCACGATCCTAAACTTGGTCACACTTATCAATTGACTTACGACGATCGCGGCCATCTTATCTACTTCGAACACCGCAACTCGAATACCAAATATTTTGTGATAACTGACCACCAGGGTACTCCAATGACCGTTTACGATTTACAAGGAAGCGTGGTGAAAGAGATTCGCAGATCACCGTTCGGTGCTTTGCTCTCCGACTCAAATCCTCATCTATATTTACCCGTGGACTTTCAAGGAGGTTTGAGAGATCCGATCACCGGTATGATCCATTTTGCAGATCGAGTTTATGATCCTGTTCAAATTCAGTGGATGACACCCGATTGGGAAAACATTTTGGATTACGTCGACGATCCTCAAACTATGTACCTTTACAGATTTAGAAACAACGATCCAGTCAATGAACAACCGTCTAATCTTTATTTTACAGGTATTTAACATTTTGTTATTTACTTAACAACTTCTTAGCTATTATATTTTCTTTGATATGAGGGTATTTAAATTTATTTACACCCAATAATGTTTTTTTTTTAAAATATAGAATTGACAGATTGGCTGCCCCTGTTTGGGTATAATATGGAAGAGATAACCGGCCTCCATTCAAAAGATGCCGTGACTTCCCAACAACCAAAGTTGAAGATGCCTAACAGTAAACTTCCGGTGATTTCAGGGCTGAGTTGCGCGGCTAATGTGATTAAACGCGAATATCATCGTTTGAGTTTTGTTCCCACAACTCGCGTAAAAGTAGAACCTCATTTCCGGTCGAGAAAACCTCGCATTTCTCAAAAGAAACCGGTGTTTGGTGACGGAGTGTTAGTGTCTCGCTTAAACGGTCGAGCGGTGATAAACGTAGTGGAAGGAGCGAGTCAAGTTGTACAGGACGTTGTGATGGCTGTACTAAACAATTCGCATTTCTTAGATATTCATTTTATTTCTCACGGACAAGATATGTTTCACTTTGTAAAAGAAGGACCTTCGAGCAAAGTAATCGACGATCATAACCAGCTGCAAAGGCTGAGCGGAATATTCAACGTTTCCATGCACGATTCCGAGCATGGAAAAGACTTAAAAATCCACGGTCATAGCGCTTCAATCAACATCCGATACGGAACCACGGTGGAACAGGAGACTCGCCGACTTCTGAAACAAGGAAGAAAACGATCTGTGGAACGAGCAGTTGACGGAAGTGCAATGGAATTAGTAACAGGTGCGTGAAACGGCTATATTTTGTAGGCAATATATTTCTTTTTTTATTTATACGTTTTATTTTTGAATTTAGACAATCTTTCGAATCTCGAATATATGTTACGAAGTGGACGAAGACGTCGCCGTGGCGGACGTGATGGAGGAGGAGGAGGAGGAGGAAATGGAGCAACAGCTGCTTCAGTAGTGACAATCGTTGAGTGAACGTTTAAATTCGGAATTTCGTATTATTCGTCATATAAAAATCCGAAAATAATTATTAAAAAACGAAAAAAAGTTTAATATAAAAAAAAAAAAGAAAAAAATCATACCAACTCAGGTTTTTCGTAATGAGATATTGGTTGATGATTTATTTCTCTCCGTTTTTTAAAACAAAAAAAAAAAAAATGTGATCAATTTCTACTCCCACGACGTTGTAACGCGCTGGAAAGGAAGAAAAAAAAAACTGCGTAAATTAAGAAAGTAAAATTAAAGTCATCAGCGTTGTTGATTAATTATTGGTTAGTTCTATCGAAATGCCCCAAAATGGGTCCAAAATTCAAAACCATATTGGAACGTGAAGAACCAGACAACGGGACACATGCTTTTCAGTGCTCTTTCTATCTTTCTCCTTCTTCTTCATCTACATCAAAAAACAAGTTTTATTGGCTTAATTCTGGCGACATCATCGACATTCTTAATTTTTATTTCTCGTGTGGAAGAAAAAAAAAAAGATGAGACAAAAAATAATCATCCGAAATTCATCTTTATTAATGATTATTGTTTGTTATATCGTTGTTGTTGCCTATAATGCTAGGTTTCAAAACCTACGAAAAACGACAGGACAAGGAACAAAATGAAGAGTGATAAAGTCGAGATTGGGCATTAATTGCAAAGAAGACTTAGGCGTATAAATTTATTAAAAATCATAATAAAATTCACAACAACAGAAAATAAGAACTGCTTCGGCTGGCCAGAGCAGAAGATGATGTTGATGGAGCTTATAAGAACAACTAGCAGAGTCCTAGACACAGGAAAAACTAGTGCTTTAATTTTTCGCTTTATTTGTGATGGTGGTACTTCTCGCTGTAATTGCTAAAAAAAACTTTAGAAGAGGAAATTTATTGTTGACATGCTTACTCGCATGTTTTTTTTTTTAGTGATTAATAACGTGCACTTTCGTTGTTTTTAAAAAAAAATTTTATTTTCGAGATGAAGAAATATCAATGAAATTAAGTGAAATAATTTTTTCGAAACGAATAAGAGAAGAAAAATTTAATTAATTTTCGGTACAGTAACATTTTTATACTGATTGAAACAACACGACGTGGTATTGTTTTTATTATAATAATTATATTCATGTGCGAGTGGACCATTATGGATCGCGCCAATCAAGCCAGATAAATTTAATATTTATTTTATTTTTTACGACAAAATCCAATTAAAATAAGAGGCTAAAATTATTTGTCTGGTAAAATGACAAGATTTTTTTTTGTTTTTGTTTTTATACAGATGACAATTTTATGTTAAAATATAATTATATATTGAAAATGATGATTAATAATAATAATAATAATTATACCTGTATCTACATAATTATGATTTTAGTGCAATTCGTTAATTAATGTATACAAAAGTACTTAACAATTAACGTTTTGGCTTTTCCGTAACCTTTGGTAAAAATTTAGATTTTTGAGAAGAAGAGGATACAAACAAAAAAACTATTGTTCTGTTGTTCGTCTGATTTAATTAACATAATGTAGTTTCGCATCTCAATTCATGTGACTGTGTACTAAACACGGCTTTTCCCTCTCTCTCTCTCTTATCTCTTTCTTAACTCAATCTTTCACACATAAGGTTATGTTTCATTCCGTTGCTAGTCGTTGGAAGCTTGAAAACTTAAAAAAAAACCTGAAAAAGAAGTAAATGTTTTCTGTTGATTCATTTTGTTTTGTTTTTTAATTATTTATTTAAAATATATCCTCCTCTTTTTTTTGTTGTTGCTTTTGCGTTTGAAGTCGAAAATAATAATTTCGCTTAGTTCGAGCTCAATTATTATAAATTTATTAGCAAAATTCTCCAGGGGATGTTATATATTCGATCTAAGCATCAATTTAAATATTAATGACTAAAATCGTGTTGACATAGGTCGAACTCGCTGTTTGAATTTCAACGAAAACACACGGGGAAAATCCCCTAAGGACATTGAATTCTCCAGGGCATCGCTTCTGGTTTCGACTTTTACTTATTAATCGCAACTTCCATATACAGTAATAATATATTTTTAACAATGTATTTTGAATAATGAGAACATCTTGAGAAAGGTCGATTTTTATTGGATTCAACCATTTTCCATCTACAGCGCTAATGACGTAGCAATCCAGGAACCATTACAGTTGTCACCATAGTTTATGAGCAGCCCTCCCCCTTCAGCAAGTATGTGCGCAACTGCGCATGCGTAATACTTACCTGGAATTTAATTCAAATTTAATTGTTAAATAATTATTATGTAAATTAATATAATAATTATTATTTAAATAATTAATAATAATTACGTCCCTAAAAATTAATAAAATTACGGCAACAAAATACGAGAAAATTCTTCTTACATACTTGCCAGTACGACCGTTGCAAAGAGTGACTTGTATAATTTCGTGGCGCCATTTTTCTTCGTCTCCGAGACGCGTGATCGGCTCCCTCATCGTTATTAAAAGGTAATGTAAATTTATCCATTTTTAAATGAACTTTAATCTAAATATCAATGTTTGGTTATTTACGTTTTATTTAGTGTATGTATAGTTTCTTTAAAGTCTGAAAAATGTGTGCGTTAAAAAGTTTTTATCGGTGCAAAAATTAACCGCGTGCTCAACTTTCAAAAGAGTTGTATAATTTCGTTGCGCCATTTTTCTTCGTCTTCGAGACGCGTGACCGGCTCCCTCATCGTTATTAAAAGGTAATGTAAATTTATCGATTTTTGAATGAACTTTAATCTAAAAATCAATGTTTGGTTATTTACGTTTTAGTTAGTGTATGTATAGTTTCCTTAAAGTCTGAAAAATGTGTGCGTTAAAAAGTTTTTATCGGGGTCAAAAATTAACCGCGTGTTCAACTTTCGAAGTGCAGCCATTTTAACTGACCTTTTCACTGAAGTTTAAAGTTGTGTTTTTCTCCTCATCGATTACCGGTAGCAGAAGACAGTAAAAAAAAATATAGGTATGTACATAATTATATTTAAACAAGTTCGATATTCATAGAGCGGTATAATAGTCAAATGTGAAAAGTCATTGAAATGTATACACTCATTTATTTACAATGTTATTTTTTTTTTTGGTTGGTAAATACAAGGTTGAAGGATTAGAGCGGCGAATTATGTATTTTGCAAAGGGATTACATGTACCGGTATTTATCTGCGAATACATTTCGCCTGAACGTAACGTTTATTTGGCTGTTTTTATCCGTATTGATTTGGATTGTTGGGGGTGGGAATTAAAAGTTAATCGAATCGCCGACCGCGAACAAAAGCGAGAGAGATTTTATTTTCATTTTCCTTTTTTTTTTGTTGGAATGATTGTGCTTTAGTAGTTTCTTTTACATAAAAAAGTAGGTTTGGGTATAGAATGGTCAGTTAGTTGCGTCCCAAACAGTCTTAATCGTGAGTGAAAGTAGAAGTAGAGAGCGGCAGCAGTAACAACAACTTGGAAGATCGTCAACTCTATGAGGTCAATCATCAAGTCACTTTCCAAGAATTCGCTACGAAAACGATAGATCAAAATTAAAAATCAAGGTATATTACAGTGAGCGCAAATACATGCCATAATAATTTACCTTTATAGTACATATTCTTATACATGGTCGGACACTTGGTATCCTAGATAAATAAAAAAAAAGTAAGGTTTTACTATAGTATAGTATTATTATATATTAAGTAACTATGGTTTTACGTAAAATAGAACGAAAGTAAGGTCAGAAATGACACAGCTATCAATAATTAAGGCGTAATAATTTAACTGGGAAAAGATTTAAAAAATAACTCGGATAGTGCTTTACTTATTGATGCAAAATTTATGAAAGCTTGTTATTCAACAAATTTAATAGTGTTCCTTTTTTTTTGGAAGTAAAATTGAGATACAAAGAAGGTTATTAACATTATAAAAGATAAAAATTTGAGTTCAATTTATTTTACAGTTGTATTTTGACAGTTGCAGAAAGTATTATAATGATCTAGTTGAAGTGTTGTAATTGTAGAGTATAATTTATTAAGTTTTAATTGAATTGTTTTGTCACTCAGTTATGACTGTATTTTTTTTTTTAGCATATCGATGAGATCGAGTTTAGGGGTTCGACAATTTTTTGTAGCATATCGATGAGATCGAGTTTAGGGGTTCGACAATTTTTTTTGACATTAATGGGCGACTTTTTTTTTTAAATAGAATTTATTGCAAAATTTAGCTCGTTTGTATTCTATCTTGACCTACCGTAGGGTTTGCGGGGAATACAGCGTCTCGAGAGCCTGAATGTCACTCCTGTATTACAGAATAGTTCGTGCACCCATAAATGAATTTACAGTGCGTGATTATAGATTGTAATTTGAAAACGTATTGTTATTGCACGTTTAAAGAAAAAGGAATGTTCCTTAAAATTCATTGAGCTCATAATTGGTAAATAACTGGTAAATACAGTACATTAACTTTGTTTGATCTAACATTTATTTATTGCGCGATAAACAAAAAGAATTTTAACTCAAGAGCAAATACGCGTTATAATTGGGTTAAAGCACTTGTAAGTATATTACACCGCCTGCCAGAAATTTACTCCCAAGTACATGTAGTAGATTTTTGAATGTTTGTAAAATCGATAAATTGAGATTTGAGTACGGGTACGGTATGACAATAACAACAAAAAAATAAGTCCAATAAAGAACTCTGGTATCAAACATGTGCATTGTGCACAGTATGATTCCAGAGCAAATCATCAAAAAAGAGAAGGTACGGTAAATCATTATTGACTTTGATTTGAACTTACCCCTTTGTTTTGAAAGTCAATATTCGTTAAGACCGTCCTGTGATGTAAAGGCATGCTGGGTCTGACGTTATTAGCTAAGGGTGCCCTTGGTAAATGCTTTTCTCCTTGCATAAGCCTTCGTAAGGCATACAACTATCAAAGCAAAATTCCACAAAACAAATATTTATTTATTAACAAAAATATTTTTGTATGACGAAATGAATGCTAGATTTACTTGTTGTTTATTGACGTAGATTGGTTTGTTCATAATAATCCACGTAACACTTTCGTAACAGCCAGGCATGGTTGTTGATCCTTCGTACGTCATATAGTGATCGGTGTCGGGTAAAAGGCCACGTATTGATATGTGTTTCACCGGTGCTTGTTGTCCTATTCAAAATATTTTTGGTATTTTTTTTTTTTTGTTTATTTCTCTCTTAAAATTTAAATTTTTTTGAAGCATGTTTTGAATATCCAAAATAAGATACCTTTGTATTGGATTTTGTTGAGGGCACTTGAAACTAGTCGAAATTCTGGGTTCGGATGATCTCCCATCTACAAATATTTAGAGTGAAGTACATTTCGAAATGTAGGAATGGATATTTGATGACGGTACCTGAAGCATCAGTGAAATGGCTACTAAGCCTTGAGTATTTTTACTAGCATCGCTCATGTTTCTGTACAATTCGGAATTGAAGCCAAACAATTGAATCTAAACAAAAATTAAAAATGAGAACGAAACTCGGAATTTAATTTCATTCTGGGGAGGAGTCAGTTTTCGGCAATCAATTTGGGGAGAGTGGATGAATGCACTCACTTCCGCCGGAAATGAATATTGGTCGAGCGTGTGTTCGGAACCGCCTTCGTTATTGATTCCATAATGAATATGGATTTCTTCGAATTGGTATTTGTATGAAAGAGGCCCTCCCGTCACGTTGACCTGTTGACGCGGATGTGGTTCTACTTGAAACACCACGCTGTGACCGGTGTTGCTGATATTTCCACTCACCTACAATTAAATCAAACATGTAGTTTAGTTATTTTAATTTATAAAATGATGATAAATAGACTATTATCAACAAGTGAGTTTGAATTTACTATTTTTTTTTTTAGAGAAATTAAACAAATTCAAATTGACCTATAATAAGAGTAAATAATTCCAGTGTTGTCTTGCAGAAATTAGATATTTTTTATATCTATAAATTAAGAAACGTTTAAGAATGTTATTACTCACAAGTTGGTGTGGATTTGTACCGCGGACGCAAGATTTTTTTTATTCTCTTTATTTTAATTATCTATAAAACTGCAAACTACAGTACTCGACTATCAATTGTTTTTTTATACAAAAAAATTGGTTTGCTTTATGCAAGTAAAAAAAAAAATCGGATAAAACAAGTTGGTTTTTTTATTATAAGTTTTTCTATAAGAGGATTTAATTTCAATTCTTTTATAAAATATTCAATATCATTTAAAATTTAAATTTTTTGTTGCCGTTCAGTGATCTAGTTTTATCTAATCTTCGTTTAATTTTTATCTACCTACGTGACTTAATATTGTTTTTGCTTCCCAAAAAAAAAAAAGAAATTAATTATGGTTGAAAGGTTTTCAATATTGAAATAAGGAAACAGCTGCTATTTGTAATTAATTTTCGATAAGCTTTAAACTAAATTATTTAAATCCGAATAAACATAAGAAAAGGTGCGTAATTCCGATTGCAATTTGTTTGGTAAAAAAAAATATTTTTTTTTAATGTTATGATATTAAAATATGCCGGTTCGGGTGTTAGTAATATTGTAAGGGTTTGGAAATCGAGTGTTTACTGAGAAATCTCCATGGTTAAAAGCTGGTACAGTATGTGTTTTCGAATCATTCGCATGCGTGGGTAAAAAAGTTTTTTTTTGAAAACTAGGCTTAAGAGTGTGTAGACGTGAGGCTTTGAGAGAATAGATGATGCAATTGATGTGAGTTTTTTAATCGCTTTATGTTGAAATCAGCTTATGTAGTAAGGAATACTGTAAGAAAAATGTATAAATCTTGAATCTTATAGAATTTATCTAGCTTTAGCAGTATAATAGCATAGAAAGAGAGGAAAAAAAGGAGAGATGATACGAATGTTTTTTTTTTAGCATTTTGTAGACGTTTAAATAACGTCTGAAAAGATAATATGCATATTTTCTCTCCTTTTTTTCTATATTTCGAATTTCGCGTATATTTCTTTTCTTTTTTATTTTTTTTTATTTTTTTGCATATAGTATAAAATGAATGAAAGGCGGGTAGTGAAAGGATATGAGGTGGGGAAACGTTTCTTTTCATATGAAATTTGAAACCATTTATTCCTTCAAAGATTGTCGCGACGAGTTATCATATAATCGTAATAAAAGTCGTTTACAATGAAAGAATTGGATTCGCAAAAAAAAATCAAGAAAGAAATAAATAAATAGAAGTGAAGGGAGAGAAAAAATTTATCAATATAGATAGGAGAGAAATAATCTTGTGTATGTGTTTTTTTTTTTTCGTTTTTTTTTTATCAAGATTTTTATTACAAAACCAAATTCTTCTTTTCAAGATTTTATTTCTTAAGAAAGTTGAAAATTTTTTTTTTAAAATTTGAAATATTAGGTAAATAAAGGTAGGAAAGTTGAAATTTTCTTCAATAAAATGTTTGTGCTATTTATTTATTTTTTTTTTGACGAAAATATAAACTTTGTTTTATTATATTTAATAATTTTAAGTGGTTTTTTTTTTAAAAGAATTATTTATCTTAATATTATTAAACGAAATAGTAAGCTAAATTTAATAGCAATTGTTCGTTGAGAATAAAGGAAAAGCTTTGGAAAATGTTTTCTCTTTACACCGATAATAGAAAAAATGTTTTTAAGACATTAAAAAAAAAACAAGATTTAGCAATTTTATTAGGCAGGAAAGTAAACAATTTCCAATCATAAAAGAAATAATTGATGAATCCCTCCTCTCCTCCTTTCTTTCTTTTAACAATTTTCTCTTTCTTGAGTATTTTTCTATTGTCTTTACGTAATCATGCCGTATTATCTGAAATATTTATTCAAAACATCATCAGCACAACAGATAATTAGGTTTTTTTTTTCTTGCTTTCTTTTTTTATTTTTTTTTAGAAAAAAAAAAAAAAAAAAAATTAAATGAGCACAATGCTCGATGAGAAATAAAGCTCTCGATATTTTTACGAGCACCCAACATGTCATGCGTGGTTAATCATTTTGGCAAAACTGCGCATGTGTATGAATAAAGCTTTTAAAGAATAGTTTTGACGAAAGACAATAATTGGAAGTAGGGTGGACTGGTGAGCTTGCAAGTAGCTCAATTTAATCAATAGTTAGGTTAATTCCAAAATTTACTTTGCATTTTCAATTCAGATTTCTAAATGAAATCAATTAAGTCGACATTATTTATGGATAAATACTGTTGCGTAAAGCTTTGAAATCTAAGCATTTAGTATTTTAAATTGTATAAATTGCAATGCAAATTTTTTTTTTGAAGTTTTTTATTAATACGGTATATATTTTTTTTGTTGATAAATTTGACTTATTATTAAACGACCAATGTACCAAGAAGGTAAAAACTACGTTTATAATTCCCACAGCATTTTTTTAAAATCAATAATGCTAATTATTATTCAGTAATTAGTTTTCAGTAATTTAACTAAGAGATTAAAATAAAATAGTTAAAGTTACAAAAAAAAAAAAAATGTTTTTGTTAATTTGATTTTTTAAGATAATTAGTGCTTTAAAAGCATTGTTACATTGTTTGAAAGAAAAACTGTGTTCCTATATAAAGGTATTGATTTTTTAGGGTAATTGCCATTGGGATATTATGCTTTAGCGTCATTAAAAGTGCGATATTTAATAGAAAAGTCTGCTAGTATTATTAAAGAGAATTTTCATTTTTGTGATGTGTAATGTAACGGCAGCGCAGTTTGAAAATTACTCAAAATTTAATTACAAAAATGGATATTTTCTAAAATCTTTATTCAAATTATTATTAAAATCATAAATGTTAAATAAAGTTTGAGGTTTTGGTTTTTAGCAATGTGAATTAAGAGATTAGAGTAATTGAATTAAAAAAAAAAAATGCTAAAAATTATAATTTTAATATGAAACTTTAAACTAATATTAGAATTAAGAATTAATTTTATGATTAACGAAACTTAATTTAGTTAATTGATAATTTATTATGAAATCAAGCCATGTGTATACGGAGGGGTTAGCGACGAAGTTGGTTCAACTCGATTATACGAGTCGGGGAAAAAAATACTCGGCAATGATGCTGATAAATGAAGATAAATTTAAAGCGTCATTCGGGTTTGCGGCGAGATAATGAGATTGGCGGTTGAAATTTCGGTTCGAGTTCTGATTTTCGGGAATCGAGATGAGGAAAATTATTAATAACACAAACTGATTTTAATATTTTGATTAAATTGGATCACTGCATTTATGAAGCGCGTCTACCAAAAACTCTTCAAATAAAATAAAAAGTAAAAAAAAACGAAAAAAAAAAAAAAAAAAATAGAAAGAAGAAAGAGATAGAGAAGGGTAATAATGTGACGAGTTTGCAGTGATTGCCTATATTCAGGGGGCTTCCTCAAAAATTTCAGCACCGAATATTGATTTTCTGGGAATTGGTTGGATGAGAGTTGAAAAATAGTGCAGTAGAAGTGCACGCTCGGTAGGTAGTTAATTTATCAACGAAAAATAGTAGCAAACACAATTTCCGCCTCGCGCCTATTTAATAAAGCGGATTTTTTAGCCGAGCGGAAATATTAATTACTAAGCGTCGTGATTAGTTGGCTCTCGAGCCGACAGCCAGTTTGACCATCGTCCGGACATATTCACGTCATAATCACGTGATATGGCTGGGAGGGTGTCGCCGAATGAGAGGGGTGTTTAAAGAAGATTAACGCTGTTGTTAAATATGAAAGTGTCGTGGCAGGGGAATTAAACGGGTTGGAGGTGGGGAAGCGCAGTTAAAGGGGGGGGGGGGGGGGGGGGGTGGAAGAATAGCGAGAAAACCTAAGAGTAAACGCAATGATAATAAAGAGAGAGAGAAAGAGTGGGTGGAGAGTGAAAGAGTGAATGAGAAAGTGAAAAAGAGTGAGTGAGAGAACAAATATTCCTCACAGACGTGTTTGCTTAAATGATTATGTGAAGTTACATCATTCTCTTTCACATAATGATGTAGCTCTGCCGCCTTTAGAACCACCATATAGATAAATTGAATTCCTTGTCAAATTTCAACTAGGGAAATATTGACAGAGTGGAAAAATTTGTTTAAAAAAAGATTTTTTACATACCGGCACTGTGTTGTTTAGGTTTTTTTTAAGGCATTTTGTTTTTTAGATATCTACTGTGCATGTATTGATAATGTACATATAAAAAAATGAAATACAGATAAAAGTTTTAAAATACTGTACATTTTTTTTGAAATTTTTTAAATTGAGTGCAAAAGGTGCGAATGAGATTGAAAAGTGAAATTTTTAGTGCGATATTATTCTATATGCAAATAAGCAGATTTAAATATTGCATTTTAAATGCACATGTTGTAAAATAATACGGAGTAAATTTTATCCTTTTTTTTTTATTCAATTCAGCGTTATCATATTTTTTTTTATGTTGGAAACTCGGAATATATTGATTACATTTTGAATACCGGTAATGAAATAGTTTTTTTTTTTGGTAAACGAACGAATTTAGGCCTGGAATTGAGTGTAAACAGAGCACACATTCTTTCAACATTTTCTCGAATACGTTCTCATGACAGTGGTGAAATAATTGCGTAATTTAACTCAAGCTAAGGGCATTGTAGCGTTGGATGCGGGATGATTATTATAACTTAAAGATAATTATTATAATGAGAGGGGATTAATCTGTAGTGAAAAAGCGTCCTCATTACGGTGCTTCAAGATTAAGCATGAACAGAATGTTGCATTCGACTTAAATTTACTCCACATTTTTACTGAGGAAAAAAAGTAGATCTGAGTTACTGGGTACTGAAATTAATAAAAACTTTGACATTTTTTTCATCAAAATACGAATTAGAATACTCAAATTTCTTTTCAGAACTTTAGAAACTTTTAAGTCGAAAACGAATTTGCGTTTTGCTTAATTCGGTCAAATCTCAGCGGTCTCTTTTGCAAGAGACAGCCACACATTTATAAATATTCAAATTAAATTATATTAAATTTGAATCACAAATTTCAAAAAGGACTCGTCTCTTATTTTGAAAAATGCGAAAAGGGCTCATCTCGCATGGTTCAAAATAGGAGATAAACTTTTTTTAAAAAAATTTACACACTTCAAAGTAAAGGGTTTTACGTTTAATATAATATACAAAACATTGAAACCGCCATTAATATGAGTATGCAAAAACCAATTAGATGAAAAAATATCGTTCTAGCTTTGTCTAAAATGTATTGAGTTTACATTTAAAAAAAAAATGTTATCTTTATTTTTTATTTTATAAAAAAAAAAGTTTTAACTTGATTAGGATAAGATAACAGCTTTTCCACGGACGATTAAAAAATAAAAAGCGCAAATTGAGAGTGGTGAAAAAAGGAGGACTCTCGAAAGATATAAAGAGAGATAGAGGAATAAAAAAGAAAAAAAAAAGATACGCATAAGTGAGAGTAATCCGATGGAATAGATGGAAATTGAAGTGTTATTTTGGAATCGAGCTGCTGAAAAGAAGTCATTGATATTTTTCGGCGTTAACGTATTTACAACACCGCGGAGCGCGCGCGTGTGTATGTGTGTTTGCGAAGGCGCGCGCTCGTTCGTCGTGTACGTTTTTCTTTTCCAACCTAATTTGTATAAAAAGTGGTGCAGATGTTGATAATGGATATTCTTCGAAGACAATGATAAAGACTGACGTTTTTGTCTCCCACCTATCCCTCGTACAGTCACGCACTTAGGGTCTAGTAGCAATTTCTCATCAAACTACTCTTAAACTTCAGTCGCAGAGCATCGCCGTGCTAGTAGTACCGGTGGCGTCGGTGTACCCACTCTCACATGTCGAGGAGTTGAAATGGCTGAAAAGATGAAGGAGGAGGACGAGGGAGGGAAGGAGGAGAGTGGGATATATATGCAAATAAGATGTCTTACTAAATTAGTCCAACGCCAAAAACAGCTTTAGTTTTACAACCCGTTTCCATCACTCGGTGTTTTGCTTAATATAACGATATAACAGTAATTTTCTTTTTTTTTTTTCTTCTCGTCTTCTTTCATTTTCGTGATCATCTTTAGCGGAGGTGGGTTTCGTGCGCAAAAATAAAGAAAACAGATGATGAAGAATATCTAAATTATGAAGTAAGACAAAACGGCGTTGAATGCCTCCTCGTATGTTAATGCCCCGTTCATAGCTATAGCACTGTTGTATCGCTATGTGACTCTGCTTGCGTGTTCATGATGATGATTATTATAGGATGGCTTTAATGGGATTACACGTGTATCTTTTACTACTCTCGCTCTCTTTTCTCCATCTCTTTTCTATTTTTTTTTTTTTCTTCTTCGCTTTTTGGAAACGAGAAAAATGTGGAGCTCATATTTGCAAATGACAACTGATTTGCATACATTCACAATATCAACTTGCTAAATACAATTCCTATTCGGTGCGGAAAGCTGTTGATGCTCTTTTTATGTCGCTATTTGGACTAAAGCAAACACTTTTGAAATGGGCTTTGGGGAATTTATAGAAAAAAAATCTTTTAAATACCGGTACTGTACTTTTATTTTTTTCAATTGGTGGGTGATTTATAGAAAGTGTTGCGTTAATTTTTTTCTACGCGTATCCGATTGCGAGGTGAAAATGAAATACTGTACAAAGTTGGTAATTTACACTGCAGTTTATGTATCAGAAAAATTTAATTGCTTGGATAAAGAAATATGCTAAAATCGGATATTTTATGTGAGTAGGCCTACTACTAGTATTACGTGTTTATGCAGTATTTTATTTAGGATATTAATTTACGATATTAATTTACGAGTATATAAAGAGTTTTAATTGAACTGTCAATGTTAGATGAATTTTATATTATAAAATGTTATCGATGAAGTTTTTTTAAAATTTTATTTATTGGCGTCAATTTAGGCAAAAAACATGTCACGTTAATATTTTAATAATGGGGGGAAAACCCGCTTTTTGGCAGTCACTATAAACTCGGCAAGTTGAAATTTTAAAAACAAAACTTTCATTTTTGATTTTAAAAATTTAATTTCTTTTAAAACTTTAAAACTTTTGATTCTATAATCACATCTTGCTTTCATCTCGGGTTGTGGAGGAAACATCGCTTAAAGAGATACAGCGAAATTAAAAATACATGAATAAATATCATCAATTATTTAGTTTTTCCAATGAAATATTTAAACTTTTTTTTTTTTAATGTTACCGGTACTCTTAGATATAAATTGTATTTTTATTAATTTTTTGAGTTTTTAGTATAAATACGCTACTATACTTTAATATTAATCATATAATTTTATTGGCCGCTTCAATTTCCATAGGAATCGTTCTTTGCAGAGTTTTTTTCAGGATTCCGTCATTTTAAATTCACTCTTTATTTATTATTATTTTTTTTAAAAAAAATTGAAAATATAAAAAAACAATTTTGTTAAATCGGTTTTTCTTAGTACGAGTATATTTACTTAGTTTCAGGTATAAATCTTATATTTTGTCGAGTGCTAATTTTACAGGGTGCGCGCTCTTTTAAGTCTTAGGATTGCACGCAAAACTTTGTTGTTATGAAGAGAGAAGTTGATGATGACGTTGAAAATGCAGAAATGTTATTACGGTAGTTTGTTGCATATGTGAATAAGATGAGGGTAGAGTGAAATTGAAGAGGGATAGAGGGCTATGCAGTAGGGGAGAGGGGGCGAACAGGGAGGAAGGTGAGAGGATAAACGTTGGTAAAGGAGATTTGTTTGGAGAGATAAAGCTTTTTCATTAATAACGAAGCGGATTTCCACCACAGCTGATTTTCCGCTACGCCGGAAATGTTGATTCCCTCTTTTGCGAATGGCGGTTTTTCCGATCGGTTGACCGAAATATTTGCCTCCCATCCTGCCACCACCTACCCATATTCTTCTACCTTAAACACCACTTTTCTTCGCACGTAACCGAGCAAGCAGACAACAACAACGAATAAGTTGGCGTTTGGTTTTTTTTTTATTTATTTATTTTTTATTAATTTTGTTTATGCACTTTTATCTCTGTGCGAGTTAACGACGAAATTAAGAAGCGAATTCAATTTCATTTCGGTGTTTTCTTTCTCTCTCCATCACTCTGATTCTCATCCTATTCCGTGTACTTGCACGTGTTCACGGAAAGAGAGTGAATGATGCGAGGTTGGCGGTGGCAAGCATCGGTGTAGGCGGAAAGGGAAGTGGGTTAAAGAGAAATCAAAGTCATTACGTCACGCCTGACTGAGTGTGACATAGAGATACAATGAACCGCCATAAATACATTTATACAATGACTTGGAATGAGCTGGAAAGTGGGAGTTCAAGAAGAAGAGAGAGAGAAAGAGAAAAAAATAAGGAAGAAAGAAAGAAAGGAAAACAGCTTATGAAAATTCTACTTTTAGCCATGTTTTCCGGTGCCAAAATCGAAGAAGAGATAAAAATATCTGTCAGTTTTACTGTTATCGTTACGTTTTATTTAATAGAATTTAAAACAGTGCACGATAATATTATTAGTTTGAGAGTTATGAATTGGTGGGGGGTTAAATGTTTTTTTTAGTACTGTACCGGTAAATCGAAAATTATCTCATTTTTAGGGATTTTTTTTTATCTGTGATTTTATTATGACTTAAACAGCCAATGGGATTCTAGTATATTTCAGTACCGTAAAAGTACAGTTCTATTTTATTTTTTTTTTTTATTAGTCAATTTTACTGTCCAATGGACAGCGGGGAAGACAGAGAGTCTTGAAAGGCCATAATGTCACCCC
>JAQGAZ010001358.1:0-31259 GCA_034692225.1 Polydesmus complanatus
AAGGGAATTTCAAAAATTCAACTGCTCATAACTCGCGAACCAGCAATCCGATTTACATAAAAATTTACATGGGTATGTAAAATGACGTCCTCTTTACAATGGCGCAACCCGTGAGTCTCTATCTTTCTTAGTTTTTGAGTTATTTAACCGAGAAGTTTCGAAAAAGTGCCCTGACGGACAAAAGTTTCAGCTGACAAACGATAAGACCTAAATAACTCATGAAATCGATGAGATATCGACCAATGGACAACGGCATCGTGTTCCTGAGCTCATTTCACATCTAAAAAGTTACTTTTAAAATTTTTTTAACACACTTGCTTTTTGGGTGGATATCTGAGATTCTCAGATTTAAACAAATTTTCAAAAATTCAACTGCTCATAACTCGAGAACAAGTGATCCGATTTGCATAAAAATTTACATGGGAATGTAAAATAAAGCCCTTTATACGATGGCGCAAACCACAAGTCTCTGTCTCCATTAGTTTTTGAGTTATACAACCCAGAAGTTTCAAAAAAGTGCCCTGACGAAATGAAAGTTTTGGAAATTAACCTTAAAAACGGACAGAAATCGATGAGATATCGACCAATGGACAACGGCATTGTGTTCCTGAGGTCATTTTACATCTAAAATGATGTACAGTAATAATTGGCATTAAAATTCCTAAAGCGCATTTTTTTTCTTGGTGTTTTCATTAATTTTATTCAATTTTTGCTGTAGTTCACTTGAAATCGCAATTGACCAACAAGAAATATTATTACTGTATTGATAAACTTTAATGGAAAAAGTAACATTTTGGGCCTTTTGAACAATATCTTACTTTTAAAAGTCAATTCCACCTTAAAATGAATTTTCAAATTTGCAAAACAATCAATATCTCGGAACTTGGAAAACACCAGCCCAGAGGATACATAATTAAATGAATGACAGTAAATATTTAAATCGTTAAGTTAATCCCCCGCCAATTCTTTTATTTTTCCGCTATTTAAAACTCAATCAATACAGTAAATGGAAATGGAAAAGAATATTAAAAGAAAAGCCTAACCGAAAAAAAAAGCAAGTGCCTTTCAACACAACGGCCAATCACAAAAAAGTTAATTTAAAAATAATTTCCAGAAATTTAAGATTTACTCGTATTTATTCGATTTGTAAACCTTAAAAACAAGATTACTGTATTTAAAATAATTATTGTTAATATACTTAGCATCAATTTTTAGGGAATTGTTTATACGATGTCAGATTTGCGCCATAATAAATTAATCAAAAGTTAACGTTCGCATAAAAGTGCAAAAGTATTATAGTGAAACACTGTTTCATTCGCGACGTGCATTAAAATTAATTTTAACTTTTTGTAAAATTGTCTACTATAATATAAGAATGCAGTCGATTTTGTAAATGCAGGTGAGCCACTAATCGATGGGTTGGATAGGGAGAAGATCAACATCGTATAAAGGGAAAGGCACAAATCTAATTCATAATTAATTTTAAATACGACGATTCAGAGCATATTGATTGAAACAGCGCTCAAAATTAATTGTTTTTATTTAATTCAAATTGTGCGAAAAATTAACTATAACCACTAAGTTTTGTACTATAATGGACAAGACTTTTTTGAAAATTAATACTTAAATAAGCTAACTTCCTTTCCAATATTGTTGTCATTATAAAAATTGCTCTACGGGGCGCAATAAAACAGAAATAAATAAATAAATAAAACCCTTTAGGCGCATTTTCTTTTCGGTTTTCATTTATACAATTTTTTAGCTAACTTGAAAGCGCAGTTGACAAGACCTCTTGTTATTTTTTTAAGTACTGTACAGTACATGTAAATGTATTTAAATTGTTAATTTAATCTTTTGCAAATTCTTTTTAGTTTTCTCATTTATTATTTAAAACTCAATCGATAAAGATAATAGAATAAGCAAAATAATTGTAAAAGAAAATTTAGCCTAACCGAAAAATGAAGCACGAATTAAAAAAAAAAAAAAAACTTATTTAAAAATAATTCTAGAAATTTATTTAGGAATTATATCCGATTTGTAAACTTAAAAAAAGGTTCCTGTATTATTTTAAAGTCACCGTTATAATACTAATCATCAATTTCTAGAAAATTGCTTACACGACGTCGGATTTGCGCCAAAATAAAATAATCAAAAGTTAACCGTATGAATTATTACAAGTGATATAGCCTACATAGCGCAAAAATATTACGGTATAGTCAAAAATACAAGTTTCATTCGCTATCATTAAAATTAATTTAAACTTTCAGATACGCAGTTAAGAAACTAATCAAAGAGTTTGAATTGATACAAATCATTTGATTTTATGTACATGTAGCCTACGTGAAAGAACAATTATTATAATTATTACGTCATTCAACAACCAAATCCTTTGAAAACGAAGTCCGAAAAATTTAAAGTAGAACCAACTCAACGGGGGCCAACTTCCAACAAACGAAAACAAAATCATTGTTCATCTACCGGTAATCGCTCGAAAACATGTACACGATTTTCTCGATGACGTCGTCCGATACTGTAAACTTGACCAGCGTTTGCGCGATTAATTAAACGAGTCAACGGATATTAAATAATTAAACTACATGTAGCTAGCCTACCTTCTTTTATACGATAACAACGGTTTCGATAGCTTACTACGGTAATCTAAATTGCATTGTGTGAATATAAAGGAAGGGCTTACCGATAAAAGATGAACGAAATAATTATATTGCCTTGTTGTAGTCCAAAGTATCGTCCAAGCCACCTCCTTCAGCTCCACTATACAAAAAACAAAATTGTCATTAGATTAATTAAACTACTTCATTGAAAATTATTATATACAGTAAAATGCAAAATATAAAATAATGACAAATAGAGGGACAATTTCTAACAACCATCCATTATACCGTTTATACGGATTTGCTTATGATTTGTTTAAAAATTAATAGCGGAAAAATAACCTAATAGTCCATGCGACACTCACTATTATATAAAAATTATGTTTCGGAAACACCGCCCTCCGCTTATTATTTTTATTTATTTACAGTAGACACCGAAATAAAACCATAAAGAAACAGCTTACCGCAAACTTGATGGATAGTATTTTCAATCCTTCAATTTCGACCATTCTTCGTCAACGACGTCCTCGACGAAAATGAAGGTTTCCATTGCGCATCAACTATCGTGCGCAACAACGACAAAAGTGACGTAAATCCATGCCCAGCGCCTCCCTCGGCCTACCTAGTGAAAGGGAGCGCGGCTTACGTCACCCTTCAATTCCGGGCGCACAAATTTAAAATTACTGTATCTGAATAATTTTTAAGCTCAAAAATCATTACCGGTAATTACTCGCCAACCGTAAGAGATTAAGGCACAAACTTGCTTGTGATTCAGGTTTATTTACCAAGGTAATAAGGTCTATAGCGATTAATCGATACAGCAGGCATCAATTAAAATATGGTAGGCTACCGGTAGGCTAATGCCAAAGTTTGGCTATATCGAAAAATTAGTTACGATAAAATGTTCCCTAACCGCTTAACGCAATGGTAGCCTACTGGTTAAAATTATAGATAAAAAGCTATAAATGGGTTGATGTCATAATATCTTCTGTTACATAATGATTTTTGTAGGTACGGTATAGTATTTATTGTTTTTGCAAAGTGCGGTTATAAGAGTAGGTAATAAATATTATTCTAGATTAAATAATGTTTAGTCATTAAAATATAATAAGGATCAATATAAAGAACTTACGATATTGTTCAACTATAATGCGGTGGCTAATACCGGCAATAGACTATTGCCGCTAATCCTCGCAAAATGGCGCATCTGCTGTAGTTTTAAGATAGAATGATTGATTGGCTGGTAAAGTGTAGTTAGCCAACTTGTAATCTATCGAATTAAATCCCATCTTTGCGCATTTCGAGCCATCCGCGCCGCAACCATCGTTTTTACATGCCACATAATTCAAAAAATCTGAGCACATATGCGCTGTGAAATTACATTTTTCTGGCGCGCAAGGCAAGGTAGTATAATAATAATATATGGATTTTACGTGACTGCATAATAAAATTGTGTAAATGGTGGTATTTTCAATTCGTTGTATTGAAGCGCAACCAGGTTGAAACGTTCCACCATTCGGCCAGAAATCTAAATGACCCGCTTTATCAATTGTCCCGGCTTTGAACCCAAGATTTAAATATGTAAATATAATCGTAATACATTTTTTTGATTGAATAGGGAATTCAATTTACCTTCTACAGCATTCGAATGAATTAAATCTACGAATGTGGCATCACTCGGATCTAAACGAACAGCTGGATCAGCATGGTTAAAGTATAATAATCCTGCAGAATCTAAACCTATATTCAAGTGAAACGTTTGATTAACTTGCTCACTTAGAAATAATATTTTAATTCATAAACCTGAAATTCTTCCTAGCTTTGGATCCATCAATCTTTTTCCTGTTTCTGAAGCAACTATACCTCCTAAGCTGTGTCCTATAAGGTGACAATTGCTTGGCGAGTAATTTAATTTATCCTTTAAAAAAAATACTCATTTTATTGAAACCTATATTTTATTCGGCTGTAAAATTTTCAAAGATGTTTGGCAATATAGTTAAATATAGCTTAATTACCTTTAATAATGTTATAAAGTGAGCCAACATTGCCCCTACTAGACGAGCATTGGCCATTGCTATTTCGTACAAAGTGCCAGAACCCTCGGCCCAATTAACGATGAACAAGTTGTAACTTTTGCAATTTAAAAAGCCTTCAACGTACATCTATGTAATAAATACACTGTAGTATTATTGAACTTATTTTTGCTAAATTACCATTGATTGTTTTTAAAACTAAACCTTATAAAAAGGACTGAAGTCACCATTTTGCAAGCCTCCAATAATAAATATTGAGGGGAAGGTGGAATTGAATGGCGAATCATTAACTTTACTTTCATCATCATCAGCACGAAAGTTCTGTTTTAAAAATATAATGACAATACATGTATTGGTATACCGTACATGTATAGATTTCAATGCTGACACTATAAACAATTTTACATATGGCGTTTGTTTGTTGCTTTGGGTGTATAACTGTAATTTCAAACCCATGCAAGCTTCTGGTTGCGGCGGAAGGCTGATTGGGTGTTCTAGAGATATGTAGGGACCTCCGACTTGAAAACAACCATACGTTGGGTAGCACCATTCACAGTTAGTCAGAACTAAAATACAGTAATTTAATAAAAAAAGAAGTTAAGATTTTATGTAATAATTTGGGTAAGAGATGAATTAGATACCTGTGCTTACGAGATTTAGATTTACTCCAGGGCATTGATCACCTTTAATAAAAATTAAGTTTTTAATTTGTGCATATAAAAATTGGTGATAGCTACCAAAAATGAAATCTATGTTATTTTGGGGAAACTTGAAGCTAATGATTTAAAGTAAAATATTTCCATGCATTTATTTAGTTTTAATTACAGACTTTATTTTTGCTAGCCCAGAAATCTTTTTTGGAAATTTGGAATGTAGGTCCTACATTTAGTTTTGAATACAGTAGAGTCTCTCAAATTCAACACCTTCCATTTGTCCAATTAATGCACGTTTTATTTATTTAATGCAGGCATACATGCACATCGGATACTGAAATCCGATGCCACCATTGATGTCAAATTAGAGAGATTCCTTGTAATGTTATAATACCTATGTTAAATAGTGTTATGTTCATCAGAATCAATCTTGATATACATTTCACATAGTTTAATACTGAAAAAAAAAATATATATATATATACATGCATATACATTGTACAGTATATATACTCGTATCTTAATTTGGATTTGATGTGTACAACATTTAAATTTTACTACTAAGTTTTTTAGTTATACAGTGCTCAATTAATTTTAAAAACTTACTTGTGAGAATTAAATTTTTATTTTACAATTTACTATAGTTATTAAATGTATTTAATTTATGCATGCATGGTTGTACTTGCCTAAGGTATTGTTGATCGAGTTAGAGCAATTGAAGGTGTTGTAGTTATCCTCACGCAATGTTTGCGATACTAGACATTCAGCATTTTTAATTGTCTGAATTAATAGGCCTATAGAAGACGGCAATGCCATTTAAAATATTTTTATGAATGATTTTCTTTTATTTTCATTAGCTCTAAATAAAAATGCTACGCTCCTGTATATTTGCAAGTATGGATGTACAGTTTTCTGTGAAACATTAGTGACTTTTATAGTTATAAAAAATATGGTTTAGGACTAACGAAATACTTTCTTGCTCAATATTTGCCATGCCGAAATAGGTTACAAAAAATAATTTTAAAAATTCACAGCTGCGTATAAACTCTCTAAATTTAATTAGAGATATAAAAAATAGTTATAAAAGAGTTATAAAAAATATGGTTTAGGACTAACGAAATACTTTCTTGCTCAATATTTGCCATGCCGAAATAGGTTACAAAAAATAATTTTAAAAATTCACAGCTGCGTATACGGTATACACTCTCTAAATTTATTTAATACAGTAGGCTACTATTAATTATATTGGTTTAATAAAAGTTTTCTCTAAAATATTAAAACGCGAAGCAACAACTAGCACGTTTTTTTTTAGAGATTCAATCTTTTACTATGAAATGCTTCCTTTTTTTATAATGACCTTTATTATTTTACTAATTGTTGCCAAATTGTATTTAATAGACACTTTGATGCTCAACTTTAAATTTCCCTTTCACTCTCGGAAATAAATGTCACTGATTATTTCCAATAAAATACAAGTTTATGAATAAGCCAAAATTTCTTCACAGTCACTGTAAAACATATTAAAAAAACACGTTACAAGCTTCATTAAATGTGCAAATTCACTCGTTGATTTACAATAATAATAAAAAAAAAACCAACTTATATCAAAAACAAAAATAAGTTAGAAAAATTCATTGAAATGTTCTATATTTTTTATTGTTGCTTCTACACGGGCTCTTACACGATACAGAACTTACAATCAATAATTGTTATCAACTAAAATGCTGCTACACAATATGAACACCAAATATTGCGACCGAAAAAAATTTTTTTTGTGGGGTTTTTGACAAATTGTTTCGAAGAAGAATTATGGCATATACAGCAGCTGAAACCATGATGAATAATGAGGGGGAAATAGATGAAGAGGGCAATTTCCGTTAAAACAAATAATTAAAAAGAGTCATTTTATATATATATAAATATATATATTGTTAAAAATAATAATAATAAAAAAATATTAAAGAATTAAGATGAGAGGAAAAGAGAAATATGATGAAGAGGAAAAACATGAATTTTTTGTTACTTTTTGTTTTTTTTATACAATAGTTTTAAAGTTAAAAGGGATTTAAATTTAAACAAAAAAAAAAAGCAAAATTATGAATAGTGATGATGGAAAAAAGAAAAGAAAAATGATGAGGAAAATAAAAGGTTCAGCTATGAATTAATTAATAGTTAATTTGCATTTTCAATAGAAGAAAAACAAAACAAATTATTAATAAAAATGAAAAAAAAAAAAAGTTATTTCTAGCAAATAAAATGAAAGTAAACCTTCTCCTTATAATTAATTACATACTGAAAAGGGAGTAGTAGTAGGCTACCTCATTTCACAAATCACCTATTAAAGATGATACTGAATGACAAGTATCGTTTCAAGATTGAACCATAAGAATAATAAATAATGCGCACCCCTTTCCATGTTATATCTCCCTCCAATTCTCATTATACAATAATTATACTATTCATAATAATTATAAATAAATATTTCGATCGTAACTTTCTAAATTTCCACATGTACTGTACCTGATTGCTTCAAATTTCTATGTCGAAATTTTTTGGTCCAATTATCATTACAAAAATTAACAACAGAGTTAATAATATTATTATTGTAATGGTAGTGAGACCGCTTATTTAAAAATTGAATTTAAGTATTATATAGGAGAGAAATGAATCTTACAAATTTTGCCTTAAAAAAACACACACGAACTATTTCTTTCCATAAATAAATATTACATTCGTGATATGCGCTTTGTAATAATTAATTTTTCCTAATAAAATGATTTGTTTATATTTTTGACCACGATTTAAAATTGAAAATAAAAATGCTCCAAAAATGTATTTAAAAAATATATTTAAGCTAAAGTTTAAAAACCGAAGTGGTCAAATATTATAAAACTGACCCATAAGAATTAATAATTATAGGAGAAGGAATACTTTTTGTGTTTTTTTGCCATTTTTCTTCTTAAAAGATAATCATTACCGTATTATTTTATTTTTTTCAAATTTTTTTTTTTTTAATTTTATAGCACAAACAGGCAAGTCCTACAACAGAAGAAAAAAACAAACAAACATAAAAATTTAAAAAGAAAAGAGAAATAGATTATCAATATGATGGAATTAGACTGTACAGGAAAAAAAAACCTTGTTACAATAAGTTCGTCGTTGTCTCTCGCTCTTCTAAATACAGTATATAACATCCTTTGAGGGGCAGGGCGGGGGCGTCAAAAAGTTTTCGATTCATTAATAATTATTAATGATCAAAGTCAGGTAGCCAACCAAAAAAAAAAAAAAAATGACCCAGAGGGTGAAGAGATTGAGAGAGATAAGAGGGAGGATAGAGAGAGATCGAGTTAAGAGAGACTGTAAGGTTTGCTGCGTGTGATGAAAGAGACGTGTAGATCAAGCCTCAAAAATCTTCTACAGCAGTCGTCACACTGTGTGAATTTTCTTCAAAGAGTTCGATGGAGAATTGAAAAAAGATGAGAGGAGAAGGAGAAGGAGCCGAGAGCGAGATATAGATTTTTTTATTTTTTTGAAAGTTTTTTTTTTTTTTAAACTTAAGTGAGATCTTATTCAACGAGATGACCGTTATTTTGTTGCTGTTGGTTGTTTGCACTTTAAATAAAAAGACGAAACAGCTAACAATTAAACATTGTTGTTTTTTTTAAGTTATAAGAAACACCCGATCAGCAAGCCTCTCTTTAAAATTAGTTTTTAAGTTTTGTTTTTTGTTTTTTTTTGTAATTTTTTTGTTGATTTTTTTTTTTTAAGTTTTTGATCAAATCTCATTCTCAGCTTGGGTTTGTTTTTTTTTTCGATGAGTTTTGAATACTGAAATATCTCCCACCGTAATGTTGTAGGACGTACAAGTGAAAATGATGATAGAATTTTAGAGAGAGAGAGAACATTCAAATTCGGCGCGCACAAATCTTCTTTTTTTTCTATAATTATAATTAATAATTACGAGTTCCATATCATTGTTCATATGTTGAATGACTCGATGACACCAAAAAGAAAAGCTACCCGCACACATTTTTTTCTTAGATCACTTAATTCACACGCACCACCTCTATGTTTACACTTTTTTTTCTTTTGGTTCTATCCACAAAAAAAAAATTGTCGTGTTTGATTTTTCTCTTCCAACTTTTTTCTTCTTGACACGCGAGAACACACACTACACATAACCGGCTGCGCGTGAACTTACTGTAACTTTATATCCAAAAAAAAAAAGAAGAAAAATAAATGTTTATTAACTAAGTAATGCCATGATTAAAGGTGAGTGAAAAATGGTGAAAATTTTTAAAAAATAACTTAAGCCGGATGAATGCAATTATTTATTTCGCGTGTACTTTTTGTTTTTTCGTCATTTTAAGTCATTGCGTTTATTTTTTTCCCCCCTTTCATTTCTTCTTCAGATCTTCTCCCAATTGTGAACTAATTTGATGATGGAATCCAAAACGAAAACTTTTTCTTTTTTAATTTCCTCCCTCTCGTCTTTTCTTTTAAGCCAGGATGGAGAACCACGATTCGAAATCAATCGCTCTGTATTTTTCTTCTTGTAGTATAATTGTTGAAGGATGCTCGGTTCTTTCTTTTTTTGAAGACTCGTCGAGGCAAGCTGACTGCTATTTGTAGAAGCTCCTTTTGCTTCAGTCTCGAAGTAATGAATGATGGGGATCTTGTCTTCAAAAGACGTTTTATTCGATTCATCTCACATCGTTGATTAGAGTTGTCTGACCCAAAAGAATTAAGCCTCAGGATGAACATTTTGCTTTGTTTTCTCGATTCCATTTCATCTTTTTTACTTGATTTATTTTTGTTATTTTCAATTTTGCGTTTGGAATTAAGAGATAAAATCATGCGCTTCTTTTCTTTTTGAGATTTAAAAAAAAATCCGGAAACACAAATAATTTAAAGTTGCTATTGCATGAAATACTCGGGGTGATCCGCCGGTGTGTCCTTCTCAAACCGTTTTGCCTCTTCCTGCATACTTTCTTTAATTTTTAAAATAGCCGCTGATTCCGTTTGATCCTATTTAAACCAAATGCAAAACATACATCACTTGTATCAGCCAAACTAAAAAAAAATTAATAAAACAATAAATTCAATATGCTTCGAATTATACTTTGAAATAACTAAGAGATTCGACACTTGTGCTGAGTTGAGAAAAAAATAAGATGGTAGTACACACATCAAAAATGTTTAAAGTGCTAAAAAACGGTTTCATCTGTATTAATAATCCAAAAATAAAAACAAAAAAGTTTTTTTTTTTTTAAAAAAAAAAATAAATATTTAAACCTCAAAAATGTAGGCTAGTTACGATTAAAACTTATTTTTTTGGAGGAGAGAGGGGTAGAATATTATATTAAATTTATTAATACCTATAGGTGAAGTTAAAGTGTGATAATCTGATACTAAAATACAGTTTTGCTACAAAGTGCGTTGAATCAAATTGGAGCACAATCATTCATGCTGAAGTGGGATCTGTGATTCTTTGATGATGTATTTATAAAGTGCGCCATGCACTGGTTTTCAGCTTTTATTGTTAAATTCAGCGTTCGTAGTGGATAAATAATCAAATTTGACATTTTTCAATGTATCTAGTTACGTTTTCAAAATGAAATTTCGTCCCTATCACCACTACGAATGCTGTTCCAACCCTATTATAATAGTGCTAATGAGATTGCACGAGTGTTTCAGTGACGAATTTTTATTTCTAGTAAACTCTTTTTAAAATGTATTCAATATACATTTTGAACAACTAGGTTTTTTTTATCTATCAACTTTACATTTTTAAAGAACTAAATCGTCACTTGTTACAACTCTAGCACAAAAACTTTAAATCTGTGTTTTCACAATTTAACATGTGATTGCTAATAAGTGATTTAAAAAAATAAATAAAAATAACAAGTGTTTAGTTTGTTGTTCTTAATGATTCAAGTCACCACATTTAAATATAACCTGAATTGTCAGTTGAAATCAAAAATGTCTAATTTTGAATAAATCCTGTGAAGAAATTATCAGTTGGGATCTTGTGTTTCGACAAGAGTTCCAAGAAGTAGTACACTAGTAACCTGGAAGATAATAATGAAAAACGAAGTGTGACGTCGCTTGCTTAGCGAAATCTACATTTTTTTTTCACATGTTTTTCTACTTGTGCCACTAATTAAACTATATACACTAAAATGTCTAAATGACTAATGATGCTACTAAAAAAAAAAGCGTATAAACAAACCATGCTAAGCAACTTACATAGTTGAAATTCAAATAACTAAAAGAAAGAAGAAAAAATAAATAAATAACGTTTACATTTTAATGTTGGTGATTGATTATAAAGAATTATTTAAAAAAATTATTATTTTTTTTTAGTTATTTAAATAGTTGAAAGAAAACCGCACACTTTTAGTTTTAAAGCCAATCTTTAACCTGTGAAACTAGATCCCTTTCTCTAGCATAGCAAAAAAAATATACGCGTATATATATATTTTTCCTAATTTTTAATCTAAATTAGCTGTTTCTACATAATGATTCCATCAATCTCTCTCTGAACAACCCGATTAAACTTTTATAACGAAAATTACAATAATTTTGAGTAAAAAAATTACGTCAAAGCTGACTCACGTTTACGTTGTCTTGTCCATAACTAAGTCCATATTCCCCCATCCCAGGCCCGTCTTCCCGAGGTGTACTAGGTCCTCCATTAGCTGGAGAATTTTTCATTCCATCTAAACCGTCACCTGAAGTATAAATATTATATTGTTTCAACTACTCCATATAATCTTAACTAAACATTTCACATCAAAACTATACCGTTCATAACTGGAGGCATGTTAGGTCCCATCGGTCCCATTGGGCCATCTGGTCCACCTCCCATTGGAAAATCCTAAATAAAATCACAATTTTAATTTAGCGAAAAAAAACAATAATTAATAAATTAAGAATGACATACTCCCGGCATTCCACCGGTGGGCACTGGTTTCATCATCGTGTACATTCCTTCTCCACCCGAATTTGAGGAGTCTATAAAATACAAAGGAACAGTAGGCATGCTTTTAGATCGGCTAATTGGCCAGTAAACATAAATAAATATTTAAAATTAAAAAAAAAAAAACGATATCACATCACCTATTAGTATTAATAAACAATAAAAATAAAAACTCAAATCCAACCGAATAATAATAAAAGTTAATAAATAATGTTGGTGTTAAGAGATTCAAAGAGATGCACTCACAAAATTATTTAAGAAAACCCAAACATTATCCCGAAATTAGATAACACATATTTTTTTTCACTCCCTTCCCTAAATATTTTATCCGCAAACATCTTTGCATCAGTCGAATTCATTCATAAAACACGAGAGAATATTCCCCAAACTTTTTTTTTATATAGCTAATCACCGTGAAGTTTCAAAAAAAAAACTTACGATTGAAACATAAGTTGAATAATATTGAAATAAATAAAAATTAATGTAAAAGTAAAAAAAAAATAGATGGCTATTGAAATGGAAAAACAAAACAAAATAACCAATTATAACTAAAACAAAAGTAGTGGTAAACCCAACCTAAAAAAATATATAAAATCAAATAAAGTCCCTAAAAAAAATTGAAAACACTGAAACAGCCCCAAAAAAAATTCGCATGCTCTAAAGTTGTTAAAAAAAATAAGAGGTCAATCAAATAAAAAATATTGAAAAGCAATCGTATTATGAAAAATAATGGAAAAAGAATAAGAAATAAGAAAAAATGGTGATTAAAAGATAAAATTAAGAAATGAATCAACATTAAAAAAATATGGTATAACTAAAAATATTTGAGTCAAAAAGTGATTTAAAAATTACAATATTAATATACAAAACATTATCAGACTCGTTTACAACTCAAATATTTTTAAATCATAACTGAAAAAGAGATGAAAAATGTTAAAAAGAAAGCAATTTGCAAGACATATTTTTGCCGCGTTTTAAAAAAAAAATAATAAAAGCAGCAAAAACTATTTACAAACAAACAAACTGTTGTAACAACTGAAAACCAGCCAAATGCCCTGCTCAATGCAACGAATAATAATAACATAGTACGGTAGAGGTGAAAATGAATGGGAAAATAAACACAAACATACACACACAAACACAAGAGAAAGAGATGATGTGAACGCTTTTTATGAACGCAATGAAATCCCCTGTTTAAATTATGAATTTTTTTTTATGCGAAAAGATAATATATATAAAAATTATCAATTAAAAAAAAAAAAAGAAAAGAAAGGATTTCATAATGCGTGATGGATGGTTATATTGAAACGGAAGACGTCACCTCTTCTGTTGTTGACTGCATTAAGCCTGTGGCTGGCTGGGGAATAGGGGCCTGTGGAACCTATGCAAGAAAATAAATGCTTGCATTGAGACAACGGCACTTTCACTGTGTAACCAAAAATAATAAAAAAAAAAACCAGCAGAGCGCATATACACTCCAATATGAACATCAAAATGCAAAAATACTTAAAATTTGCATTTATATATAATGGAAAAAAAAAATATATTGACAAGAACACGCACTCATAGCATGCATTTGGAATAAATCTTAACATCTCCGTCAGAAGTATATATAAAAAATATATATATAAATATAATATCAACGTTTGGAATTAAAACGTTTTAAGTGAACGACACAAAAAAAGTGAAAAATGCAGCACAGATAATTTATAGAAAAAATGTGATAGAAAGCTGAATGTGTAAAGCGAAAAAATTGAGTGTTATTAAGATGTTGCTATGATAATAATATACAACTAAAAATAAAAAGAAAAATTAAAATTAAATGTACGAACTAAAATAGTGACTTAATAATAATAATTATAAAATGAAGATGATCGCTCGCTAAAACTGCATTAATTTCCCCCCAATAAGAACACTAAAAATAATAAAATTATTCAAAACTTGGGATCTAATTTTTTTAACTACCGGTACCCGCAATAAATAAAATTCTTTCAAAATTTAAGTTTTCAAATAACCACATAATGTTTCTTTTTTTGCAAATACTAAGCATTTCCACGAAGTTCAGCGAAACGTTTTTCCCTAAAAAAAAGTCCAGAACTATTTTTTTAAATAATAATAATAAAAAAAAAATAACAGTTCCATATTTTTAGTAAAAAAAAAAAATAATAATAACGGTTGTTTAGCAATGGCCACAACGCTTTGATACTCTCTCCATTTTTTTAGTTATATTTCAACTAACAAACCTTGTGGACTGGGCATAATTGGTGTTCCTGGACCGGGACCAGCGTTAGAAGACGGTGGACCCCCCTATATTTAAAAAAAAAAAAAAAAAAAATCCAAAAAAAAATTAATAACATCGTTAAAACCAAATGTTAAAAGATCTTAAAATTCAAAACTTACGGGGTAATTTCCAGGTGATGATGACGAATAATTCATCTAAAAAAATTAAAAGACAATCGATGTTAATTAATTTTATTTTTCATAAGTACTGTATGTAAAAACGTAAAGTTAACTAAAACCAATTGAAACAACGAGAAGTCAATCTTAGTTTAGCGAACTTTTCATAGTCCACTTCTCAATAATTCACTTAGTTTTAGTCATCTCCACATGGGAGCCGTAATTAATTTTTTATTTAGTTAATTACCGGTGTGTTGGGCTGCCACGGTCTACCACCAGGACCCCTATTTTTTTGTTCCAAAAAATAACATTTTATAAGTTAATTAAAAAAAATTAATTGATGATTATACATTGGCGGCATTCCAGGTCCAATGGTACTGTTTGGAGGCGGTCCTCCCCTCATTCCGCCGTAACTGTTAGGGTTCATGGGTCCCATTCCACTAGGTCCTCGAGGTGGATTCATTCTGGGATTCATAGGATTCATTCCAGGCGGACCTAATAACAACAAACAAAAAAAATAATTTAATACAATTTTAATACAAAAAAAAAAAGTTCCATGGAAAAGTTTCACCAACGACTTTTTAATTAATGAATCGACCATATGTTCTCTCTCTATCAACAACAAGTTAAAAAAAATCCACTTTAATGTAATTCATTTTTTGTTTATTTATTTATATTATTAGCGAGTGGTAATTTCATATAACAAGTAACTTTAAAATCTTCTTAATCAAAAAATAAATAAATAAATAAATTCGGGTTAATTTCTAGCTAAGAGTTAACATTGCACAGTGTAAGTGTTTGAGGTTGTAAAACATTTTGGAAAATTAATAATAAAAAGAAGAATGATCGTCGTGAGTTCGTCCATCATTAAAAGCAGATGTCTCTCTGTTAGATTAATTTAACATTCGAAAGCGTAATTTCATCTGACATCTGCGTCTGTTGCATCACAAAGAGTGAAATGAATGTTATTCATAATACGAGTACTTTTTAAAACGAGAAAGAAGAAAAAAAAAGTCAAGTACGTATTAACATGAAAAGAAGCGGAAGATGAATTATTATTATTAATCAACGAGCAAGTTTTTAAATTTTACTATCTACTTCAATGTCACAAAAATTAACGAAAACAGATTTAGGAATAAATAAACTAGCCTAAAAATTAATTAATTGAAGTTATTTTCAAACTTCCTCACCCTTTCAATTTTTTTTTTGGCGTTAAAAAATAAAAGTAGAGCTCGTTACGAGAGTGACATATGTAACTAGTTAACAAAAATAAAACATTTTCGCTAACGACTAAAAATAAAAGACAAGAAAAGGGAGGTCGGTCGGTGGCGGGGAGAAAAGTAGCTATTTCTCGTGAAATTGTTTTCTTTTTAACTAGAAACACGTGTCAATTAGTTTGTTTTAAGACAATTTTTTTTTAGGGAGAATTTTCTCGGGTTGGCACCTCAGTGACTGCTCAGCTCATCAACAGTCAACGCTAAAAGTCATACAAAACATAAACAACTCGTTAAATTTTCTAACGAGCAAAAATTCAATTCTTTTAAAACTAGTTTTGTTTCACAATTATTTTTTTGTTATTGTTTTTTTTTTTTAAAAAAAAAAAAAAAGGAAAACTCTTGTGGGTGACAACACGCGACTTTCGTATTAAGTACCTAGCCTTTTTCATTCTGTTTATCTAATCAAAACTTATTACACGCATAGTAATTTTTATTGACATCAACATTTTTTTGTACTGTGTAGACAAAAAGAAGATGAAGAAAAAAAAAAAAAATTATATATGTTTAACATTTTAATATCATTTCGGTCGGGAGTTTTTCTTTTTAAAAGATAAATGAAAATTTATTTAAATTTCTACTTGCGTAATTTAAGATTCAATAAGAAAATAAAAAAACTTCAAAAAACCTGTTATACTGTATAGACTAATTACAATAGCAAACGTGGGTTTCCTTTATAAAATAATACGGTAATAATAAAAGTGTTATGACTAAACTTAGATCAGAAATTTCTTTAAATTGATTATCATTTAAATAAGCAAAAAAATCATTATTGCTAATCGGAAATAATAAAAGTAGTTTTGTAAATTATCAGAGATTAGAGTCAGAAAAATAAATATGCTTAACATTAATCATTAGTTTTTGAAGATAAAAAAAATTTAGTTAAACTTTATTGCGTAATAGATACAAAGAGAAAAAATAGATTTCAAAAACCTGTTATCATTATCAAACATAATAATTTCAAAAGAAACCCCAATGCAGTACTAACGATATTGTAGTTAAAATTAAACCTGAAATTTACTTTAATTAATTCTCCTTTTTTTTAACTAACAAAAAAAAAATCGATTTAGCTATCGAATAATAACTATAATTCCCAAATCTATAATCTCAAGATTAAATCATTAAAATTCATCATTAGCATTTTAATACCATCGCTAAAAAAAAATTATTCATATTTATTTACTCTCGTAAATTAGATTTCAAAAACCTGTTATAAATTAATTAAATATGTACCGGTATTAAAAAAAAATGTGGAAAATTTAATTATTTTTCTTCCGTCTAAATAAAATTAAACCTTTAGATCAAAAATTTCCTTCAAATTGATTCTCATTATTTATTAAAAAAAAAAAAAAAACGTTTGAGCTAAATATCAAAGTTAATTTCTTTCAGTTAATAGTCAAATTTTAATAGAACCGGTATGTAAAATTAGTTGGTCATTTTCTAACTTACAGTAGTTAACTTTCTTAATATCAACTAGTTTGAAATCGTCAACAGCCGAGAAAAAAAGTAGATTTTAATATTATTATTATATAGTTCACTGTTGATGGAATTTAGAAAATTAAAATGCTAATATAAGTAGGAAATTAATAAGATGTAACCCTGCCTACCCACCTCTCTTTCTCTCACTCCCCCCCTCCCCCCCCCCCCCATCCACTTCATCTCCTTTATTAATATCTGCTAAAATGAGTGACAAGTATGCAATATGTGTGTGTGTGGTCCGCGCCTAAAAAACATTCTCACGCTCAACTTGGCTCTCTTCTCGACGCACATACACTAAATGCCACTTATTAATTAATATTTTTGGTGTGACACAAAACAAAAACACACGCTCAACCAAAACTTCAGGTGATGAGTGATTGAAAACACTCTCCCGACATATTTTAATTAATCTAGACTTAATAAAAATAAATAAATAAACAAAGTCGAAAGATGAATTTTGTTGCTCTTAACTCGTAAATGAAAAAGAAAATTTATTGAGCTGTAGATATCGAATTGAAATACAACCCAATTAAAAAGTATATGTTGTGGATTGGACGAGAGAGATAGGAAATTGCATTAAATAATTTTGAGGTCCGGTTTAAAACCTTTTTTTTTTAAAGATTATATTTTAAAGACTTAATAAAAAATGAGAGAGAGATAAGAAAAAATTGCGGAAATGTATTACCTTGCCACCCGACGAACTCTGAGCCATCACCTGCAAAATAATAAAAAGATAACGTTAAGTCTTTTTCAATAATAATAAAAAAACAGGTCGTCTTCAGACACATTTACGATACAAATAAAGAAAAAATTAAATTATGAGTGTAATAATTTCATTAATATTTTTGCATGGAAATTAACTGGTAGAGATAAACGAGACTTGCTTCGTAAATAATGTCAAATTTTACGAAGTCGTTTTGCTTGAAAAAATAAAAAAATAAAAACAATAACGAGATTAACGGATTTAAATTTTACATACAAATTTAAGAAGTTTTTTTTTATCTTATTTATATTTATATATATATATATTTTTTTTTTTTTACAAAATTCGTAACTAATCTTATTCATCGTGAAATTCATCATAAAATCATATAATAACTGAGCCAGCAAAAAACGTTTTTATCATCCTATTTAACACATCAATTATTATTCCTCGCGTTTTTTTTTTTTTTTTTTTAAAGCTGCTGAATATAACAATTATTTTCATCTCCTGCGAAACGTGTGTTTAAAAAAAAAAAAAAATGTGCGAAAAGCCTTTGAGCAATCAGTAAAAATGTGATCAAAGGATTAAAAAAATGTGTGGTAGCAAAACGTGACCATCATATTTTACACCTTTTTTTAAAAAAAATATATTTATTAAAAAAAAAAATTTTTTTTTTTTTTTTTAACATAATATTGCTTTCGAAAAAATTCAATTGTTTAGTAGCAATTTTTTCTATTTACAATAATGCGCGTTCAAAAAAGAAAAAAAAAAAAATTAAATGATAATAATGAGAAATAGAAATTTGACATTTTCTCACGCAGATTTTATATTCATTTTTCACTCGCTCATCACAAACTACAAAATTGACTCGTTATTTCTCAATACCCAATTTAATGATATTTCTATTGTTTTTGGTCAGCGAGAATACAGTAATTATTATTACGCAGTAGAACCTCGTTTATCGGAGATCACGCAGTGTACTCTATACATAGTGTGACAAAAAAGTAATGAAACTGTTTTATTATTTAATAAAATTTTGTACTTATTGCAATGTGCTGTAGTCTGTAGATGCCCAGAAAAGCTCGCCAAAAGAGCCCCCCACCCACCTCCTACTCTTTGTAACAGTTCTGGAATCCTATAAATGGAAACATGCGCATCTGCCCAGTCGCTACTTTTAAATGTTGATCCACAGTTCCCAAATAGCAAAATTTCAAGTAAATTTTTAATTGAGAAAAACAAAACAGAAATTTGAAAAGCAGTAAAGTTTTGGGGACCCTTTCAAAAGCACTTTTGCCTCAAAAACTATTTTGACATTTATTCAACATAGACTACATTGAGAAAATGGTGACCGACCAAATAGGTTAAGAGCCGAATGTAGATAGTTTCTAATTAAAGGTTCCAGGACTGTTACTAAGCGTAGGAGAGTGGTTTCCTTTGGTGGGTTGAAGGAACTATCAAAACAGTCACATTACTTTTATGCCACACGGAGTAGCCTACATACTGTAATTATATTTCTACAAGAAACAGAATGTTTTTCCGATACTCGAAGTAAATCACAATAGATCGGATAATTGAAGTTCCCATTATTAAATTTAATATAAAGTGAGTGCGCACGCAATAATAATTATCTCAGCAGAAAACATTTTACCTTGCCGTGTCGGGTCCATACTGTTGGGCATCATTGGTTGACCAGGTACACCGCCAGGAGGCTACAAAAGTAATAATAGTCAATTAAGTAAAATATAATATAAACCGAAAACAAAATATAAAGTAATGTTAATTGCTATTAGCGAATAAATTAACATAAAAAAAAATAATTACAGCAAGGATAATAATAATAATTAACACACAAACTGTATGCTTAAAAAAACAAAGAAGCGCTAATTGCGACTTAAAAAACATACACAAGTGTTAATAAACTAGCAAGTAAGACATAAAAATTAACAGCAGAAATTTCACTTGTCAGTAATTGCATCGCAAATAGTTTTTCCTCAAACCAATATAAAAAAAAAAAGAAAAGGAAAAGATAATAAAAAAAAAAAAAAAATAACTCGTGTTTCGCGAGCAATAAAAAGCGAAACATCGACCATAAAAGTTTGAAAAAAGCAATTAAAACTGACTATAAATAAAAGTTAATAAAAATACTAGTAATTGGTTTTACCGCGTTAAAGTCGTTGCCCATTTGGGGCATCCGAACACCACCAGGTCTAGGTCCACTCGGATACCTCGGTGACATAAAGGGCTGAGGACAGGAAGAAAACTAGAACAAATTAAAAAAAAAAAACATTTTAAAATTTCTGCATTAAAAAAAATCGTAATGAGAAAAAAGTAATTAATGACATGACATGCGCGTAATATCTTTTAATGATGAATAATTGGCGAGAGAGATGAAATGAGAAATTGATTGATGTAAATGGTTCGTCATCGAAAGAAGAAAAGAGAGAGAGAAAGTGCTGGCGGTGGCAGTATCGAGTAGCGTGTCATTTATTTTAAATGGGTGCGCTTACATTCATACTCGAATTAATGTGCTCGAATAATCAAAGAGAAAAGAAAAAATATGAAGCTTTAGGTTTAGTAATTTAAACTTAATAAAACTTTTAACGCAATAAATGTACAGTAAAACACGATTAATGGAAAGCCTTCGAATATTTTAGTCCGAGAACTCGAATAAAAATAATATAGAACCTCAAATCCTTTTCTTATTTGGCAGGCTCAGACTCTATAATTCCAATTTGAATAACTACAGTACTGCTCAATAAATCGAGAACAGTCGAACCCTTTAAATCGAGGCAATTAAAACTTCTATACACCGAATTATAGACACCTAAAACCTCTACAAGTCGAAATTTTGAGCAACTAAAACTATACGAAATAAATTTTGATACCTCAGCTTCAATAATTCGAATTTTGGGCAACTAAACCTCTATATAAAATAATCCAAATTTAAAAAAATGAACCTCGATAAATCAAACTTTTTGGCTACTGAGCTTCTATAAATCAAATTTTGAACACACGCAATTCTCTAATTTGAGATTGAAACAAACTAACCCCCCCCTCCCCCCACAAAACGAAAAATATCTGTTAAATACCTCGCAAAAAATTTAATTGAAAATAGAATAATTAGTCTTGAAACCTTTTATACCAAACTGTACCGGTATATGAAATTTATATATATATATTTTTTTAAAAAAAATAAATTAGAAAATCCGATATAATTTAAAGCAAAAAAGAAAAAAAAAATTAATTAGAAATTAAAGGAATAATTTTTTTACGTAAGTTATTACATAATTTTATATCATAAAAGGTGCGAAATCTCATTACGTTTTTTTGTATATCGTACAATTTTGATATACAGTATTAAAAAAAACCGCATCTAAATTACAACATTAACATAGCTTTTTTTTTCTGAGAAATTAATTGCCACGTCACGATGTAATTAATAAAGTCTTCAAATTGATAATCAAAAAGCAAAACTGTCTTAAAAACCAATTATTATTATTTCAAGCCCCTCACCCCCCCCCCCCTCTTCTGTAATAGTGTTGATTACAAAAACCCACATAATTATTCAATCGATTAAATTTTTTTTTATGAAAATAAATCAGTATAAAAAAACTTTCATCGCTCAGATCAAAAAGACAAAATAATTAACTTTATTTATTAAAAAAATAATAATTACTGTATTATTGTGACCAGTAGCGCTACCAAACGTTAATTACAAAATTAAACGAGCGCATATGTTTTCATATTTTTTTTTTAGCCTTGAGATAAATATTTTTTAAAAAAAAAGCTCGATCAAACAATTTACTCATTCAATTAGCTTATATTAATTAAATAGGAGAATTTTTTTTAAGAATAAGACGTCTTATAATATATTTTTTTTTCATTCTCTTTCATCCACTTAGCTTATAATATTACTCCGCACAATAGCTAATTTCGGGCAATTTAGTTGCGTAGATTTCAACGAAAAATACATTTTTGCCATTTGATAAGTGCATCATTAAAAGAAGAAGAAGAGTGAGTATCTGGCTTAGAGAAGAGAGAGAGAGATATCTGCAAATATAATTTTATTGGCAGCACTTAGATAACAATGGGTAGCAGACGGAATCTCTTAATTAGATCTTACAATAGACTACTGACTTTTCGTAAACCAGATGCCATTTTCAATTGTTTACACATATACTTCCGGGAAAAAACTCTTCTTATGCCACATTTTCTATAGCATAAAGCATCTTTTTTTCTTGTTCTTAGTTTCTCTCTTTTTTTTTTTTTTTTTTGGCAGGAAATGAATCAAAATTGAACAATATTTAGTTGCGCATGCGTCGGTTTTGCCATCGTTCTCCTTTGCGTATTATATATTGGGGAAGAATAAAGTTCCGTAAATCTCAATCATTATCAACGTGTTAAAACAGAACATAACTTTTCATAATAATTACATCAATGTTTACGAGCTTAAAGATTTCTTCTTAGAGATAAGAAATGCTTAAGTGACGGTTTACAATAATAGTTTCTAATTCATAGGTATAGCTTAAGCGTGGCTTCGGAGAAGTCCATGTGTTATAAGGGAGCTCTAAACTGCCCTGATGTCCACCATAACTATTAAACAATCCCTTATTCTAAAACAAAATAAGTTAAATAACCACATTTTAATCCGTTATAACATAAGCATTAACGTACCCTTAAAAGAATTGTACGGTATAAGATTTGTTTATGATCCGAGAGAAACTTAATCGGTTTCCTAGTCTATAAGAAGCTTGCTTATAACCCAAGTATTCCTCTCAAGCAAATGCTTATTCCAAATTTTAAATTTCGAAAAAGCTGCTCACTTAAGCTGTTCCTTGCCTTATAACAATACGACTATAAATATTGTAAGTCTAAATATTGTAATTTTCCTCAATAAAGAAGTTTTGATTTGCAATTTGAATGGAAGGGGATAAGGTATATAGGGGGAGAAACTGCTCACAAACTCGTATTATTTTGTTGTCAGATAAGTTGACAGCTGTTGTTGTGTGCGTAGAAATACATTAGCTCGATGCTTCTTCCATCATCTCATTTTCGTTAATAATAAAAAAATATATATATATACTTAAATATCTCTTTGTAACGAATAGATTTTGTTGGAAGCCTAAAGCAACACGCAAACCAATTAACAGATAAAATTGCATTCCGCTACTTATCAAAAAAAAAAAATCATAATATATTAGGTTATCCGATGCATATTAATCGCTTTTATCCACTCACCATCATCTATACTGTATTAAAAAAAAACTTCAATCGCTAGTTTCAATCAACAAAAGTATATATATATTTTTCCCACTTTAAATTAGTATTCAATAGCTCTTCATTATAATTTTATTATTATCTAAAATAATTTCAAACTCAGTTTAATCGTTGTTAATAACCGTAAAAAAAAAAAAAAAGTTTCGCAATAATAATTATTATAATAATAAAAAATTTTAAAGATCAATTTTGTTGTTGTTATTCTCAACTCTTTTTTTTATATACTGTATATATAATAAACGCCTTGTAATTGGTAACGCCTATTTTCTATAATGTAAACAACACATTTTCATTTCTCTCAAAAAAAAAAAAATAATAATTAAAGTGTTGTCGTCTGTTGATAAGTTATTTAAAATTTGATTACATGTAACTCAAACATTGGTTCTTCTACGTACCGTACCATCTGTAGTTAATTAGTACGTACTGTAATAATTTTCTCTCTTCACTTACATAGGAAAATATAATTCTCAAAACTAAATTAATAGAAATCTAATTAACTTAAAAAATTAAATAAAAAATTAACTCGGTACCGGATATTACAAATTAACTTTTTATAATAATAATAGTAATAATTTCCTGAAAATTTTTAATTAAAAATATTAATTTTTTCTCTCTCCCTCTTGCTTAATATGTTAATTTGACATGTTTATTAAAATGTCTATAGAGAAAAATAAACATTATTTGCCTACGCAACATTTTAATTTGCATTCGTAATTATTATTTGCAAAATCCATTACCCTACACACACAAAAAAAATAAAGAAAAGTAATGCTGATTTTCTTTTTATCTACCGCTATGTTCAATTCGTTTAATGTAACTAAGTAATTCATTCGCTTAAAAATAGAAAAAGGAAAAAAAACAATTTTTTAAAAACGAAGATCGATTCGTTTATATAATATTTTTTTTTATTTTCTTTTTTAAATTATTTAAAAAAAAAAAAGAAATTATCACTATCGAGCGTTAAGTGCTAAAAGACTTTCGAGTTATCAAAATGATTTATAGAAACTGTTGTACAGTATTGCCATGTACATTTAGCCAACCCCCTTCCTCCCCGCTCACTACGCATGCGCCAATGCCTTGTACACGTCTTCTCATTCGCTCCTAGCACCGCGCTAGTACAGTAGGCCGAGTGCTACCGCATCGCACGGATCTAAACATGCGATCAACGGAGATGCTTCCTACTCTCCGCCGTCTCTCTCGTACCTAAAGCGGCACCAACTTTTTCTCCAAAAAATTTCATCGAAAAGTTTTGCAAAATAATAAACAAAAAAAAAAAAAAACAAACGCGAAATAAAAATGTTTGTGAGTTTTGTGCATTATTTTTTTTTTCCTGGGAATTATTACGTTGAAGATTTCGCGCCGAAAAGTAATTGGATACGTCGTTATATACGATTTCTATCGTAATACTAATAATACGTAATGTGATTTGGTGTGCGAGTGTTTGTGTGGGGGTGGGTATTGATTGCGTGTTTGGCAACACTGAATTGGATACCACCGCTAGAGCACACGAGTTCAGCAGGCGCAGGTGCAAAAAAGGTAATAAAAAAAGTATCAAAAATTACAAACAAAAAATAAATAAAAATAAACCGAAGCTTTGATTTAATCTATTTTCACCCTAATCAATATATTATCAATACGTATCGATCTTTTACCCTCATTACATTTTATTATTATTATTTATAAATAAACTAATATACATTTTTTGCTTTTTTAATCTTTTATTGAATGCTATTTTTTCTTCATCTCAGTTTTCATCTTTGCTTTCGCAACTTCCGTACACGCGCAAGCCATATAATGAGTAAAATAAAAAAGTAAATTGTATAATGTATTTATCTTATCTCGCGCGAATATTTACAAGTGGAAATGGCGCCAAATTTCTACACAGTAGTTTTTACACGTAAACAATAACTAACCCCACCGGGAGGGAGGGAGAGAGGTAACATGCCAAAATGTGTTATCTAATAAATACAGTGTAGATCGAAATGCAATATTGTTTTTGCTTCATTGCATAATCTTATCAGGTATTTATTAGAAGAAGAAAAAAATCCTTTAGGGTGGCTTCGATTAAAAATTATACAGCTTATAAAATGATGAATGTGCATCTACTTAGTCGCGAGGCATGCATAAGGTCACGTTTTTTCGAACGAGTGCCCAAATCTTACATTGAAACAGCATGCAAGAAATGGACACTTCCAGTTTTAGAAAATGTATACTGAACGAAAACATGGACATTGCACCAAATTCAGTGTTACATTATAAGTACGAAGTATAGTACGATGTCTTACAGATGCTAGATGTGCATCCCAGATGGCATAAAGAAAACATATAAAAATAATAAAACGAATGTCCAAGTTTTTCATTGGAAAACTACACAAGAAATGGACACTTCCATTACTCCATGCGCTTAGCGTTAATTACATAGCATATAATAAAGAAGAGAGGGGGAGGGGGAGTAATTAAGATGTCGAAAAATGCTTTTTGTCTCAATGCCAAAACGTATGTATATTGGTGTACTAAATTTCGAGATTTTTCTCTACAAAACTTTTATAATAGGACTGTCCATTCCCTACATACATTTTGAATGTATTTATATGGCCACTCGTTTTTTTAAAAAAAAAATGTGACTAACATTGTAAGCCTACTAAGAATGTCTGTACTGTACTACATTTCTAAACACTTATCTACGAAAATACATCACGTACATGTGGTGAGTGTCCATAATATGTTTATTTGACTTTCCTTTGAAAGAAGCTTGCCCAAACCTAACCACCCTGTAAACATTATAATACATTGTTTTTATTCAATAAAAATTAAATTTGAAACCCACTCACAAAATTATCCTCCCCATCTGCCTATAATAATACAGCATGTACGAGTATATTGAAAATTAGTATACATTAGTATAAATTTGATAGTAATCGGTCACGCCTGCCGCAAACAAATTCATACTCGACGATTATAATAATTATGAAAACATCACGTTCCAACGTATAATACGGATCTCTTACTTAATATTATGTTCGTTCGAACAATGATCAACGATAAATAATACATGTAATAAAAAAATAAAAAGTAGGCGTGGCAACCAGCAATAATAATAATGATGTACAGTATTGATAAGCTAGTAATAGCGCGTGATATACAATGTTTTCTCCACCAAAGTCAAAGGCGCGCTCAATTATTATTATTGTTGGATTTTTGCTTGTTTACTATTACTTAGATTAAGCAAAGGAGTTGTTTCCAACGAAAACAAAAAGAACATTTCCGCTTCCTTCATTTTGGCGATTTTTATCCCTCCCCCCCCCATGTTTACCCACATAAACAATAAATAAACAAAAACACACGCGCATATTTCAATACTCCTAATACATATGTACAGCGGAAACAGCCTTGATAAGTGAATCTCGGTCAGGGCATTTTTTGAGCAGAAAACAATCTCTATATCTGGCACTGTGCTACCTCCAACCCCCGACTTCCAAATGTATATGAATAAGAGATAGGCAATTTTTTCACCTCTATAAGTGGGAATGATTGCATATTTTACCTCTATAAATGAAAAGTTCATGTACATGTACAGGCAATTATTATCACTGTTACTATATAACTGGGAGTTATAGACTATGTTTACCTCTATAAGTGGCGGGAGAGATTATAGGCAATTATGTGCATACAGTGTATGTGGGAAATAGTTTTTGATAGCCTATTTTTATCTCTACAAGTGGGAAAAACGACCTATTTTATCTCTAGAAATAATAAGTATAAACTATTTTACTTCTATAAATGGAAAGTATAGACAACTATGCCTAAATAAGTGGGAATTATATTCTTTTACAGATCATTTTACCTCCATAGGTGGAAAGTATAGGCAATTATTACGGTCTTTTTTACCTATATAAGATTAAAATATAGTCTTTTTTTATCCTACTTGTATTTTATATCAATAAATGGGTAATACAGATAACTATACCTATATAAGTAGGAAATTTTACCTCTTAAAAATGGAAGAAGTTCTCTAGGTTGAACAATATAATTTTCCATTAAACACGGTAACCCCTAATTACAGTATCAACCCTTCCCCCCTTTTATTATTTAACCATTTAATTTCAATTTCGACTTTCAACATGACCGCCATCGCTTATCCTGATATAACGAATACCAATTAATTATTATGGGTGAAAACGATACGTAGGTGTCGAGTAAAAAAAGAAGACGCCATTTTCTCCTTGTGCGGTGTAAGAGTAGAATAATATGATGACGAGGGAGGGTGGTTCACGATTCCTTTTGTTAGGGGTAAAAATAGCAGACGATGACAAGTAAAAAGATATCTCTCTCACTGTTGTTTCTCTGTGCAAAGGGCTCTGCGCACACGTCACGTTCTACTAAAGAGCGCACGAGTGAAGGAAGTGGAAAGGCAGGGAGGGGGATGGGGGGGTAGGGTAGATAGAGTATTGAAATATATTTTGCGGACGTGTATTTCGATTGTCTGAATCCATTAAGTGGCGTTGAATGAGCCTTGTCATTTGGGTTTATAGCAATTGTGGCGCCCTCTATCTCTCCTCTCCTAAAACTAAAAAATCTAATCTATGAAAACACATTTAAAATAAACATTTTGGCAAGTGTTTCGTTCGGGATACATTTTTAGAGTCTCAAAGTGTAACGTGGGGAAATAACTCGATTTACGCTTCGGGAAGAAGAAGAAAAAAAAATTAAATCTCCGCAAACACTTCAGCTGTTACGGAGCTGTCAAACAAATGGAGGAGACATAGTTGTGAGTGGGCGGAGTCTAACTATAAGAGAGGGGAGGGGGAGGGGAGTAATAAATAAAAACCGGAAATAAAAATGTGCTCAAAGTGATCTAGTTTTATTTTTAACAAGGCTTTATTCCCATGTCATTTATCATTCATGTTGCTATAAAATTTCTATAAATTTTCATGCGCATGCGCAAACTCTGTTGTTTTAGAATATCTTAATTTTACTTAATTTTCGGATTTTACTCTAATTTTTACTAAATTTTCGGTTTTGCCTAAATCCAGTTTTATATAATTTTGTTAATATTTTTAAATTTGGTTTCTATCAAAAACCGAGATCAATTATAAAAGGTAAAACATAATTTTATAAAGCTTTAATCTGATTTTATAAAGTGGGTTTTACTAAATCTTACTTAAAGTTTTAATTCAAGACTTACCCCGGATTAAGTTTTTCAATCTAGAAAGTGATTTTATCTCGTTCAATAAAACTGTACTCTTTCGTCGACCAAAATCAAAACAATGTTCTTAAATCAAAAGATTAAAACACTAAATCTAGACTTAAACTTTAAGAGAGAAAAAAAAAAATTGATGGCAACGAGAGATAAAATGATTTAATATCAAAACAGTTAAAACGCAAAAACGTGAATAATTAAAAGGAATAATAATAACGAATCGACAATTTTGTTTTCCCTTTTTAAAATAATTAATTATTCAATAGCTGTTGCTTTTTTTTTCAATTAGAAAGTGAGGCATCGGAGGCACTCACCGATTCTTATCACTGAATAATATTTCAGAGTTAATTAAACTCCCACAAACAACTACAATTACGCATCGATCCCCCCCCCCTCCCCGCCTTAAGAATCCATCCCTTAAGCCCCAAACTCGTTTCTAAGTGCCCACCACCACCGTTGCCTGCGCGCAAAACTAATTCACCAGAAAACACACTCACTTTATAAATAAATATACAAGTTCGAAAAGTCGTTGTGCATTTGATCAATACCAACGCCTTATATAAATGCACCGCAACTTTCCGAACACTCCAATTGAATTAATATACGCTACCCTTTTTTTCTTCTTCTTACACATTTGATTTTCAATAGTTACGAGTTTGATAAATATAGCTTTATGGCGCGCCTGTCATGCGCATTCTTTTAATATCAATCTAAATGTACTGTAATTGTTCGCGCGAGTGGGATGATATTGAGTGGGTGGAGCTTGAGAGTAGAGCCGGATGGAGGTTGCGTTGGGCCGAGGAGCTCCATAAAAGTACAGGTTTATTTAAACGAGTATTTACTTCACAAAATTCCATTTTTGCGAATTCCTAAAATTCAATTTGAACCCGTGTTTATTTCCTAAATCTTTATTTGCGCTAGTGTTTACTTCCTAAAACTCAATTTAAGCGAGTATTTACTTTGCAGAACTCAATTTATGCGAGTTTTTACCTCTTACAATTTTATTTGAGCGAGTGTTTACTTCGCAAAACTCCATTTATGCTAGTGTTTACTTCATAAAACTCAATTTAAGCGAGTGTTTACCTACAAGAACTCCATTTAAGCGATTACAGCATTTACTTCGCAAAACTCCTAAAACTCAATTTAAACCAGTGTCAACTTCCAGTGACTGTCTACTTCCTAAAACTCAATTTAAGCAAGTACAGTACTGTAATTCTTTTCTATGGAGTTAGTTATTTCTTAAAACTGCATTTACGCCTATATTTATTTCATAAAACCCCAAAAAATTGACAAAATTCCGCACGTTGTATGGGGCCCTCTTAGCGCCCCAAGGTTTGAGCCGTCTCTGCGCTTCGGGGTATGTGGGTGGAGAGAAAGAGCTAACTAATACAATGCGAGTGTAAGCAATTTTTCTCACTCTTCAAATCCATTATTTTTTTTTCTTCCCTTACTCCCCCCTTCTACTCTTTCTTCTTCCTTAATCTTTAAATCCAAATTGGGAATTGAAGATTAATCTTTTTTTTTTCTCCTTTTTTTTCTCCATCAGGGAACGCTCGTTCATCTACCGCTAAGACCTTGTTATTAATTAAGTGTCCTACCCCCTGCCTTCCTATTTCCCCCCCCCCCCCCCCCATCCCTATCTCTCTCTCATTCTTACGTCTACTTTTAAACTTGGCATGTTTCGTCGTCTGCTAAGGATTAAAGATATTCGCCTGACAAATAAATCTTTTTCTTTCTTTTATTGTAAAATTATAGAGCCTACTTAATAAGAGAAAAAGAATTCTTCCTCTTAACGCACGTAGAACATATGTACATATAATATATTATGAAAAGATGGAAGAAGAAAATAAATGACACCCGCATTCTTGTGGTCGCACAAAACAACCGGAAGTGAGAGAACAAATGCGATGGAAGAAGAAGGAGAAAAATTAACGTAGATTTATGCGCAGATTTCAATTGACTTTTATAGGTCAAAGCGTGATTTGTCTTAACAACTTCTTTATTTAAAATTATTTAAAACTCGAAAACTTAGTACAATTTACCACGCTTGGTTGTTTTTTTTACATTTATTTAGTAGTGTAGTTGAAAACAAGAATAATAGATGCGCTTCTTGAATTTAAAATGAGCGAGAAAAGCGGATTAAAGTTTGCGTATACATGTACTCGTTAAATAACTATAATTGATGTTGCCTGCTGACGTTCACGGGTAATTTAAAATGCCTGTTTGAAAAGTCGGTGCGCGCTCGAGCTATTATAATCAGGAGTTGAAATGCACACCAACTTTCCGAACACCCATGTACACTCATACCTCGTTATACGGCGTTTCGCTATAACGGCCTTCATGAATTGTGGCACTTTTTCGATATACGGCCCAAAAATGATTCGATATACGGCCACGAAACATTTTAAAATCGAAAAAAATTTAAATGAAGGGTCCATATTTTAAAATCAGACAAAAACTAAACGCAAAACTACATTTTGCATGATTTTGTGTGATTTTAGATGTACTGTAGGTTATATAAATGTATGTAGGTTAGCATCAGAAAACGAAAATCACAAGAAATAAGAAGGAATTTTTTTTTTTAAATGGTTTAAAATAAATATTTTAACCCTTACTATAACTTTTAAGAACAGAAGTGACAAAAAAGGA
>JAQGAZ010001359.1:0-31259 GCA_034692225.1 Polydesmus complanatus
CAAAGATCGAATCTGGAGCGAATATCGAATAAGAAAACACAGGACGAATATCGAAAAGAGCGATAAGCAAAAAGGGGCGCCATTTTGAAGACTTGCATAATAATAAAAAAATATACGAGGGTAGGCTGATAAGTAATGCCTCCACCTCCATACCTTTTGAACAGATTGGAGCACTGTCTTCAAACAAATACTGGAGTGAAGGTTAGACCCTCCTCTACAACTTTGGTTAAAAAGAAATTTTAAAAAAAATTAATGGTTGTTAAGTTATTAAGCAAAGAATGGATCCATGTGCAGTTGCTCAGTCATTGAAATTTTTTTTGTGCTGAAAAAATTTTTTTTTAAGTCTAATAATTAATTAAACACATAAATAATTTTTAGAATGTGTTTTTTAATTTTATCCATTCATTTTGTTTGCTATTGCAAGTTGAATGATGCGTCGTTGAGTAAAAAAAACAAAAGATATTGATGCAGGAACAAGTGAGTTGCATGACAAGGAACGACTCAGACATCCTGTGACAGCAGCCAATGACTTTCAAAAGGAAAATTGTTGACAAATTGATTCAAGGGGATAGCAAACAAAATGAATGGAAAAAATTAAAAAACACATTCTAAAAATTATTTATGTGTTTGATTAATTATTAGATTAAATAAAAAATTTTAAAAAAAAATTTTTTTCAGCAGAAAAAAAATTTCAACGACCGAGCTACTGCACATGGGTCCATTCTTTGCTTAATAACTTAACAACCGTTAGTTGTAGAGGAGGGTCTGACCTTCACTCCAGTATTTGTTTGAAGACAGTGCTCCAATCCGTTCAAAAGTTATGGAGGTGGAGGCATTACTTATCAGCCTACCCTCATACCTCACGGGCCTGAGTTTATTTAATGAACTAGCTAGTTTTTGGCCCTTGGAACTTAAAAGAGGAGTCAATGTGGCCTTTAACCTAAAAAGTTTGGAGACCCCTGCTCTACACGATGGTGTAACCCACAAGTCTCTATCTCTCTTAGTTTTTGAGTTATTCAACCAAGAAGTTTCAAAATAGTGTCCTGACAGAGTGAAAGTTCAATTAAAAGATGATAAAACCTAAATAACGCCTCCTGAGGTAAATTTACATCTAAAAAGTCACTTTCAATACAGTTCAAACACACTTTGTTTTTTGGTGAATTTGTGAGTTTTAAAGTAATGAAAACAGAAAAATTAAAAAAAACCCGCCTCAAATCAATGAGCTAGAGATAAATGGACCACAGAATCGTGTTCCTGAAGTCATTTTACATCTAAAAAGTCAATTTAAAAATATTTGATTTTGGGGTCGATTTATGATTTGGGGGCAAATGATAAGACCACCTAATAACACCTAAATAACGCCTAAAATCGATCAGATATTGATTTATCGACCCCGGAAACGTGTTCCTGAGGTCAATTTACATATAAAAAGCAGTCACTTTCAAAACAGTTCAAACACACTTTGTCTTTAAGTGAATTTGTGAGTTTTAATGAAATGAAGACAAAAAAAACTTTAAAAAAACGACTGAAATCAATAAGCTAGAGACAAATGGAATACGAAATCGTGTTCCTGAGGTCATTTTACATCTAGAAAGTCAATTTTATCATACATGTACTTGATTTTTTTGGTCAATTTCTGTTGGCAAATGGATAGGCTTTAATAAGGGATTTTCAAAAATTCAACCACTGATAACTCGAAAAAAAGTGTTTCCACTTGCATCAAAATTTACATGGCCTCTACACCATGGCGAAAACCAAAATTCTTTAAATATAAAATAAAACTCTAAACAGACCTACCGGTACTGTAATTTTCTAACCAAAAAAAAAAAAAACTTAGATAAGAGTTTTCAAATACTAAGAAATTTTATTGAATTTAAATTTTTAATTTCCGTTTTCTTGTTTTTCGCTATTTGTTTTCAATTTTAAGATTATATCTTTACGATTAAAGTCGGAATCCCCGCTAATATCTATGTCCTTTTCTGTCCTCGTTTCACACTCATTGTTTAAAATTAAAATTGGTTTCATTAAATTATGACAAGTAACTAAAACACTTTCAAATTTTTGACTTTTATCAATAAAAAGTTTTACTTCGCTCTCTAGTTTTTTCACTTTTGCTTCCTTTTCTGCCAACTGCTGGCCAAGTTTTAGTTTTTCTTGGTGAGTAGTGGCAGCCAGTTCTTTAGTTGTGTCTGAAGTAATTTTAATTATAATTTAAATTATGCATTTATCAAAATTAAATTAGATCTTACTAAATTCTTCTTGCAAATAAGCCAAACGATTCTCTGCATGAGTTCTTGATTTTTCACTTCTCTCCAATTGCTCAAATAGTTTTTCGATCTTTAACATTGCTCCATTGTACATAACAAGTCCTCCATCGCTAACGTCAGGTGCTTCTTTAGTAATGGGTTCGCTTGCTGAACTTTTATAAATAGGCAAAAACCTTTTATTCCCTAAAAAGAAATAATTTGCCTTTATAAAATCGATGTATAAATAATAATTTAGAATAGAGGTTCAATTGAGATTAAAAAATTAATAAGAAGGTGGTGTACGTAAAGGTCTTGGTCACACATTGTGCGAAAATATCAATCTACATAATTATACCACAATATGTGCGTAGGAATAGGGTAAATTACCGGATCTAGAGCATTAATGTTGGCAGTTGGTCAAATTTATAATCAGCGAAATCCATCGCCATGAAATGAGGCGGTTAAAACCATAGTGGTGTAAGTCACATTTTTTAAAAAAAAATGATTTAGATGAAGGTAAATTTTCATTTAATAGTTTAACATGTGTACATTATTATATATCTACATCTATTAGCTCATTTTTTTAAAAAAAAAAAGTGACTTACACCACTATGGTTTTAACCGCCTCAAACTATGAACCGCGCAGATTATGAGTTCACGCTGATTCAAGCCTGCCAAATTCGCGCTCCTCAACAATTAGACTGTAGCCTAATTCTTGAAATATTATAAATTGCATTAAAAGTAACTGTAAGGCAGTGTTAAAAGCTAATTATTTTAGCTGGTCTCGAAAATGACAGAAAAAAATATTTTAGATGGGCGAACCTCCGCCTATTGTATAAAAGCTTATGCGATCTTTCCCAGGTAAATGGAACTTTGCGCTCCTATTCTTAACAAAAGTTAAAATTAATAAAATTTAAGTAAATACCTGCAGCCAATTCCTCAATTTGTGATGGAGCAGTATTTAAAGTATTCCCATCTCTTTCAGAAATTACTTTACCCTTGTCTTGCTCTTCAACAAAAGCTTTTTTGTCTGTTAATCGTCTATAATACAACCGCTCTTTAACTGTTACATTTTGTACTAATTTCCGAACCTTTTCCAAATACGGATAAATAAAAAAAATTTAATTAATTGTTTTTAGTACATTGCATTTGTTTCACTGACCTGAGCACGAGATAAATTTAATCCTAACATGTGAATCATTTCTTCCAAATCTTTATCCAACAAATATCCGCAATGATTTTGATCAAAATATACAAATGCCAATAATAAATTTGGGTCAACTGTAAAAGTTTTTGCTTTTTCCTGTTTCTTATCTTTCTCTTTTCTTTTATCTTTCTTTTTTTCTTTCTTCTCATTATCATCCTATTTTTTTAATTAATTCTTAATTATAATTACAATAACCTATAACATATTATTTGTATACTGACTTCCTCCATCTCTTCCTCTTCATCATCTTCTTCCACTTCTTCATTATCCTCGTCAATTTCTTTTTCATCGTCATCTTTTTTCTTATCCTCTTTTTTAACAGAATCTTTCTTACTATCATTTTCATCTACCTCATCCTATAAATTCATTAATAAAGTTCTGTGAAGCCTTTGATAAAATTGAATTTACCTTATCAGACACACGATCCTTAACTTTCTTTTTGTCCTGTATAAACACAACAAACAATATAATAAATAAATTATGTTAAATTATTAGTCGTGCTGAACGTGTGCATAATGTCAAATGCAAAAAAAAACTAATTTTATAAAATATAATAAACCTTTTCTTTGTCTTCCACATCTTTCTTTTCAGGTACATTAGCTAAAGCACAATAAATTCGAAATCCAAAATCTCTGGCCAACATCTCATTAAATAATTCAGCAAATAAAGACACCTATAATAATAAGAAACGATAATGGATTTGTAGAATTTAGAACATAATTTTAATGTCTGGCATACTTCAAAAGAATATTCTTTGTTGTCTTCTTGCCGATAATCTAGTAAAACACTTAATGACATAGTTGTGCAATCAAATTTTCCCCCTTTAGCCGTCAAAGAAGGATGAACAATTATTGACGGCATTTCAGGAAGAGTATAACGTCTTTCCCAAATAGCTCGCTCTTTTTCGTCTTTCTTTTTATCTTCATCCTAATCAAAAATTAAAAGTAAGAATGCGATAATATTTACAACGAAGATTAAATTCCTACATCTTTCTTTTTTTTCAAACTTTCTTTTTCGTCGACTTTTTCTACTTCCTCAATTTCTTCTTCTTCAAGATGTTCTTCAGCTGCTGCTTCTTCTTCTTCCTTATTTTGTTCAGCTTTTAAGGCTTTTGTTAAGCGAGCCACCAGTTGAGATTTAAGTCCTTTACTATTCAAACTCCGAGCATCTAATTCGTGTCGCAATTCAGCAATCTGAATCAAAAAATAATTATGTTAACATTAATTGCGAAAGTATTACAATAATAATATTATACATTCATTGACTTAGGATCAACTTCCAATGGTTGACTATTTTCCTTCTTAACAATTTCTGCATTTCCTTCTTCAGCTTCCTGAAAAAAATAGGTTCAAATTGAATTAAGCAATTTAGAACCGATTTTAATATCAACATAGAGGTGCCCCATAATCTGAAATTTGAATTGCCCACCCACACTGTCGTCAATTTTCAGTAACACTGCTGAAAGTCCCAACCCAGTACATAAAATAAACGACAATTGAGAAGCACCACTGTGTTCTTGCTGAACTATCTCTGACACCAGACAGCTTTACTCCATCAATGACCTATGCGAATTATTTTCAATTTTTCATTAAGTGCGAAAACAAAAATTATAAAGTACAAACATAAAGTCATTACTGTACTAGCAAGAAGGTGAAAGCAGGTCAAATTAGAAAATAATAATTGTGAAATCCAATATTGGTTAATAAAAAAAAGAGTGGTTAAAATAATAGTCTAATAGAAAACTATATTTGAAATGGCGTGCAAAAATAAAAAATATCAAAATTTAGACAAGTGCAATATAGTTATGAGAATATATTATATTAAAATAGAAATTATAAAGATGTATGAAATAAATAATATCAATAGAAAGCATAAATATCTATAAAAAATGGTGCTATGGACAAGATCAGTGCCTGATTCTCGCTCGCTTCGGGTGAATCCTCGTGAAACTTCTTCGAGAGTTGTTTTTTGTAGCTGGAAGTTAGTGTCAGCCATTCTTTTCGTGTAGGTGTGCAACTCCATACGTCTGGCAAGAAAATCACGACAGTTTCAACAAGCGCAGGTACTGCACGACCTTTATGTTGTGACTCTCCACGAAAGTAGTTGATCTCAGCAAAACGATACCTGTATAAGTTAGAGAGGAACAGCAATCAACCTGCTTTAGTGACATTACCTAAAAATCAAAAATTCTGAAATAAATCAACATTAGCGGCAAACATAAATCTTTAACTGGGCCCACGAAATTATTTTCGGCCCACAACATTATTGTCCACCTTGGAATCTCTCTCCAATCTTCTTTTGAAATAAGAACGCTGCCTACATTAGTTTTTTATAATTATCAAAGAAAATAACTCAAAACACCTCAGGTAGAATCCATATGAAGATTGTTCTCATTTCAAAGATAAATATTTCTTTGCAATGCTAAAATGTTTAAAATGAAAACGCCAGAATATCATAAATTACGAAGTTTGCAGATATCAAACCGAGAGCTCCATACATAATGTCGTCAATATTGTAAAATTTCAAATATTAATTAAATATATCTTAAGCAACTCACCATTTTGTGCATGCTCCAAGATCTATTCCTGTAAGTGCCTTGCACGTTCGAATTGCAGTTCGAATAAGCACCGCAGGATCTTTATCTGGATTTTGGCCATCAAGTGAAGGCGACCACGATCCACCGATAGCCATAGTTTCATTTTTATTTTTTAAGCCAACTAAAAATGAAATTAATCGTGTTGGATGAACAAAATTTTCTTTAACGTCGTTTGGATCTTCTGCTAAGGCACATGACTTTTGGTATACGTCTTCTATCATTGGGGCCGATAACAACATTACCTAAAATATTTTTTTCAAAAAAGTCATTTAATCATAAATACCGTTCAACTAAAACAAAATATTTTTTTATAAAAAAAAAAAAAAAAGATGTTCTAACCTTAGCTGTATAAGCGTAGTCAACATCATTAGGTTCTAAAATAGCATTATTTTCAACAATATTTTCTACTTCTTTGTTCATAACATGGAAATTATATGATCGTTCCCAAGAAAACGGGTGTGACAGTTGAAATGCATCCATCCACAAAAAAGATGAAAGAGAAAAGTCTGACGGAACATATAAATTTGGATATCTTTTTCGAAGTTCCATCACATTGGCATATTTACTAAAGAATGAAATTAATGTGACTATGTGAATAAATAAAATAATTTATAATCTTCGTCTTACACGTCTAAGGAGATTTTTGGAATTTGAACAACATAGCGTGGATTTAATCTGATGCGCCGTCTTGGAGGACTGCGACTCCTTGGTCGAGGTGAACGAGATCGTTTTCTCGGTGGAGGCAATCTTTCTCGTTCTATTTCTCGCTCTCGGTGCCTCTCCCGTTCCCTGCGATCATCTCGTCGGATCTCACGATCTCTTTCCCTTCTTAAAGGCGGAGGTGAATGACGTTGGCGAGTACTAATTAATCCTTGCATTCGATTAACCATAGGAGCAGAAACGTGTGATAAATTATGAATGGAAACTAAATATGGTAAAATTAATACTTAATATAAAAGTTATTTTATAAATTTCAATTTTTACCAGGCGGAGGTACTTGATTATAGTTTTGAGGAGCTTGACTTAATTGCTGAATGGTTAATGAAGAGGAAGCCAAAGAAGCTCCAGGTTGAGTAGCAAGAGCTAAAGTTATCTGAGGTGGCATTCCAGCGACGGCATTAGCATTCACAGCCGAAACTGAAGGATTTCCAGTTAACATTCCCGGTCGAATTAAACCTTGCGAAGACCCCGATTGAGATTGAATGTGAGACTAAAATAAAGTTTGCAATTAAAAAAATTAAAGAATAATACATTATTAAATAAAATATTTTTAAAACGTTTAAACTATAAAGCATAGTTTTATAAAAAAAAATACCTATATAAATTTATAAAAGCACCTTACCTGATTAGGCAAGACTTGAATTCGAGTTGCATTCCATTTGAACGGCATATTCGGATTATAAGACGCCTCAACCAAAACTCTATCTCCAACTTTTGGAATAGCGCCTTTAACGCATCTGTTATATTTTTAGAAACCATTTTAAATAATACTGCAAAATATTTTACCCTTCAAAAGAATTATATATACGTTATTTGAAAAAAAACTTCATCATCTACAAAACCAAAGTTGTCATGAAGTTTATTTACTGTTCCTGTAAATACTCGTTGTTTAGAAGAATGTTGCGGTGGTGGTTGACAAATGGGTTGAGCTTGTTGAAATTGTGACGACTGCTGTAAAACGCGCGGAGCTGGATAACTAACTGTAGCAACTGGCGCTGACGCTAATGAAGCCGGCAACGCCAATCCCGACTAATAACAATTTTTATATAAATTTTTTTTAAAAAAATACGATCAATAATGTAAGAACAAACCGTTCCAACAGATGCCATGGAAGTTGGAATTGCTACACCGGGCTTTTTAATTAAAAAAAAAAATAAATAAAAATGAACTACTATACCGGTAGTAAATTAATAAAAATTTTAAACTTTTTCAATCTAACCTGACTTAAAACAGTTCCAGGTTGCAACGTTGCGGTGTTCTGAATAAAATATAATCGGACGATTTAGATCTTAAAGCTTTGAGACCTCTATCCCGCTATCAGCCCGCCGCTTACAACTTGCCCAACTTACTTGTCTGCAGGAACAAGCAAAACCTTTCCTACACACTTTTTAAACGTATTATGAATTACATATTATATACAATCTTAAATATTATTTTATAAGCTAATTATGACTCATTGAAAAGTGGCAGGCAGATAATGGGAAAGACGTAAGCTTTACAGCAAAGTTTGTTAAAACATTTACCGGTACCTGTACTAAAAAAACATTTTCCCTTTGTTGGTCCATTCCCATCTGCGCCAACCCCAAAGCTGTCAAGCTGGCAGCATTATAAGCTACTGCCTGCGAGGTAGCTTGTTGAGCCTGTTGTTGCTGCTGCAGAGTTCCTTGAGCATGCCCACCAGCCGAGCCGCCAATTGTCGCTTGAACCAATAGTGGAGACGTCAACTGTGATCCAGGTTGTCCAAGACCACTTGCTATTTTATTTAAAACTTTATGTACTGGCGAAGAAATTGTTTGATAATTTGAATTTACCTGCAGTCCTCATCCAAGGCGGATTCTTCCCGCCAGCTCCGAAATGAGACATTGTTCGAATAGGGCTACTGATGATGCTTAATCGATAGGTTTTCCACCTTTAAATAATAAAATAAATTATTTTAGACATGTATAACGTTTCTTATGAAATTCAGAATCAGCTCCAAAGGGTTAGGAACAACAAATGCCATAATAAGGCTTATCGCGTGTTCCAGATTACAGTATTATTTAAAAACTCCGTCTACTAATGAAACATGAATAATAAAAGCTATAGGCACTTACCATTATTTTATGGAACAAACTGGAAATAAATGTAAAAAGAAGAATTACAGTTGCAAATTCATTTAAAAATAAAAATTTACCTAAGACATTTGCCGAATCACAGAAAGTAATTTTTTTTAACCTTCAAACTTTTTACACAAAATTTTTCAGAGCATAATTAAATATCACACACTTGGAAATCTAAAAATTAATTTGATAATAGTGTATAATAAAACCAAATAAATTAGAACAACAATTTTAACACGAAAAACAGAGTAGCCGTAAAGTATCTTGGCCGCTCTACCAGTGTCCGCAGCAGTACGGTACCGAAGGTTCTTGCTGCCGCCTGGCGGTCAAAAAAAAAACAACCAAGAAAACCCAAGAAGGCGGCAGTAGAAGGGGTATGTATTAAATTGATTTCATTTCAGTTTTTAAATAATTAAAGTCAGTTAAGATTTTATGTCGAATTTATAAATTGTTAAAGATTATTATAAATGAAAGATTTTTAAAAAAAAAAAAAATTGTATTAATGCTCTAGTTTGTGACGTAACCCTATACAGCTAATCAAAACTTGATGGGTCAAATTGCAGTTGTCACAAACTTTTGTGAGATATATAGCTCCTAACCAGTATCAAATTCGAAAAAGTTTACAATAATTATAACTGTACTCAGTTGAGAAGGATACGAATCTAATACCTAGCAAATTAATATTTGACTAATGCAATGATTAAATCGAAAAATGTAAGAAATTTAGTGGTGGCTGTAGCCATAGTGGCGGTATTGTTTACATTGTCTTATCATCTGACAAAAAAATCTGTTACGCAAGACACTGGTAGTGACCTTGGCACACATCATAAAATTGATCTCGACTTTGAAAACTTGCATTCCAGTTCAAGTCTTCTTAAGAGTAATCAAGAACTTTCTATAATGGCTGACATTAAAGTGGCAACACTCGATTTTCTGTCTGAAAATATTCCTGCAAACGTTCTTGCAAAGGAAGTTGAAGGAGACGAAAAAAGAATTAATATTTTGGTAAAATCATACAGAAGTTACTATAAAGTAACTAAGGTAATTTAAAAAAATACGCATCTCCAAAAAAAAAATTTTTTTTTTTAGGGTTTTGATACCTTTTACCGAGAATCTCCACCATCGAAAATAAAAACTAGTTTGACAGTAGTTTTGCTTCATGGCATGAACTTTAAATCTCAGACTTGGGTCGATCTTGGCACATTTAGTCTTCTAAGTGAAATTGGACATAGGGTTGTTGCTTTTGACTTGCCAGGTATTTGTTAGCAATCTTGGTAAATAATTTTTTAGAAATAATTTTAATTTCATATTGTAAGGATACGGAAATAGTCCTGGTAAAATGGTTCCCGAAGATCAACGCGGGGATTTTTTAAACCAAGCTTTAGATTTACTTCATATTGTAAAACCAATTATTGTAAGTCCATCGATGAGTGGTAGTTTTTCGCTCCCGTTTCTTTTCCAATTCAAAGGGAAAATGGGCGGATACATTCCCGTAGCACCAATTTTCACCGAGAAATTCGCTGCTGATCAATACAAATCCATTAATGTAGGCTATATAATTATTTTGAAAATCCAGATTTAAAGCATAAGAGTTTTAATTTTTTTAAAAATTAATTTCAAACAGACACCTACACTTATTGTTTATGGAGAATTAGATGAACAATTGGGTGAATTATCCACAAATAATCTTCGTCAACTTTCCAACAATCAAATAATAATGCTTCCAAAGGCAAAACATCCTGCTTATCTGGATCAGCCAGAGATGTTTCATAAATTGTTGTATAATTTCTTATTAAAATTAAGTGCCTAAAATCAAATAATGACATGGTTATGTAAGAATTACCCGTTATAAGATTGGTTAAGATTTAATTGCTAAATATTACGCAGATGCTTATATACAAATAAAGTTTAATAAATATTATTAAAAAAAAGTTATTGTGATGATTCAATAATAAAAATCGGTATTAAAGTCACCGATGACGATTGTATGAAAAGCAAATAATGAAACAACAGATCGCAGTAATTATTACTATTAAAGTTGCGATCACCAAAATACTAATATCAATCCAGTTCATTGTATACATTGTCCCAATATTTTCGCATTTCTAAAAATAGATTTATAAATTATTTGACTTTAATTTTTTCAATGAAGATAATTACCTCAATTTTTTCTACTCCAAATTTATTGTAGAGAGATTCTAATGAATGCTTTTCGCTAAAAACATTTATTAATGATTCGATTTCGGAAGTTTTCGACTCTTTATCTTCGTTTAAAAATGGGAAACAAATACTGGAATAATCATATACTTGTAAAATCACTCAATTATTTAGTTAATAATTGAATTCATTTTATTACAGTACCTTGTTAAGTTGCCACTGATGGCTTTTTCGTTAATAAATGAAGTTTCTAAATTAACGAAAGCTAATTTTTCAGCAACCAAATTTTCCTCAAGTTCTCTATTGAATTTTTTTTTTTTTTTTTTAAAAATTGCATTAATAATAATTATTGTAATACGGTACTATCATAATTATTTTTTAAAATGTTATTTACCGTTTAAATTCAATTAAATTGTTCTTTAAGTCATTAACTGGCCCTTTGAAAACAAATTTTACCATTTGTTGAGTTTGAATGACATATATCTGCATAAAAATAGATAATTATTTGAAGATGATATGTCAGTGAAAAATATAAACTGTAAGCCTACATGTACTTACAATTATTTTGCACGTAGTTGTCTTATTGTTACTTTTCGCTTCAACTTCTATTTCAAAATTTCCATTTGCTAAGGAGGCTAATGAATTCCACAGTCGCAATATTCCCGATAGTTCTTCTAATTTAAAATGCGTAGTAGATTCGATCAAGTCAATCTAAATGAGAAAAGTATTCAAAATTTGTTAAGATTCCATAATATACAAAATTAAGTCCAGTTTTATAACAATTATCTTAGTAAAATATTGAAATTATGTATTCAACTTCAGCTACTTTCGAAACCCATTTTAAATTAACCCTGGCAGTTGAATACATAAAACAATATTCAGACCTAGATTTTACGAGTAAATCAAAATACAAAGTTCTACATTGTACTCCATTAAACTTACGCTTAACGACTGTACATTAATTATTTTGTATGTTATGGGACTTTTTGTTACGTCGTCATCGACTGCAGTAAACTTAAACACAATTTCACCGGTTTTTAAACTTGATTTAATATCTGCAATTATTGAAATCAATTAGCTGCTTGGCAATAAAAATGATTTAAACTTACAAATTGTTGTATTTCCATGAATAAAGTATGGATCGTGATCGTCAATATCTTGTACATTTATTTTGACTTGAACTAGATCCAAAGACGATGGTTCGTATGAAATGCTTGAGTTGGATTTCTCTTTCACTATGTCTTCATATAGCCAATCGGAATAAATATTTGTAGGAAAATACTTTCCTTTTCTGTATTCTGAATTGAATCTTTTCGCTTGTACTGTTAAAATGTGAGATGTGGTAGCTTCGCAATCAATTCTTTTATTTACGTAAATCAACCCTCTATTGTCAACGGTTCGTTTAATGGCAAAAGGGGAAATTTTCTTAGAATTTTCTATTTTGAAAATAAATGAACTGTATTAAAAACATTATGCATTTTCATAAATTAGTACCTATTATAAAATAGTCAATAGCCGAGTTTTCCTCATCATCTTCGTCTACTGCGCTTATATAACCAACAACAGTATTAATGGGCACTTCTTCATCTATTTTCATTACAATTGGATGGGAATTCTAATAAATTTCAAAATAAATATAATTGTATTTAATTAAAAAAAATTCTGTAATAAATTATTAATTATACTTTTAAACGAGGAAATTTTGGAAAGTGATCATCAACGTCAATTATATTTACAATGAGAGAAAGACAAATGTGATTAGCTGGATTTTCAAAGTATTTAACTATAATAGTAATCTATAAAAATATATAAAGAGAACGAGTTAATAATTTGTTTGAACAGCTTTTTATTAATTATCAAATATACCGTGTAATTAACTTGAACTTCTCGATCCAGGGGATAGCGGGAAGTTACAATTCCTTGTAGAGGGTCAATTGCAAAAAGCTTTTCATCAGACTCGGGTCCCGCATCCCCTAAAAACGAAAACCTCAATTGGCCATTTTCGAGCTTTTCAATGTCGGAATCAGATACTTCCAGTTTTGTCACTTTGGTTCCTGCAGGTGCATTCTGATACATAAATTAGAAATTATGTAAAACATGAAATTATGCCACTAAAATGCACAAATTATGTAATGAACATACCTCGTGCAAATAAACAACCTCTCCGTTTAAAGGTCTAATAATCGAGGGAACTCCATCATTTGGCGAAATATCAGTTATGAATAATAAAACCGAAACGTTTGAAGACAAAGAAGGGCTTCCATTGTCAGAAGCTGTGACGATAATTTTATACGGCTCACTTTGACCCTTACCAGATAACGCTTTTGTTAAAATTAGGATACCGCTATCCTCGTTAATTGCAATGTGATCTAATGTAATACGTACATGTACAATCATGTATATTAAATTCATTAGGCCTACTTTATGTGATGTGAAAAAAATTAATGTAAAAAATCATGATTAGCATACCTTGAAGATTAGCACTGTCGCCGATTGTGTAGCGTATTCTACCATTTTCGTGCAAGTCAGCGTCTTTTGCAATGATATGTTTAATAATAAAACCAGGAGCAACGGTTTCAGGGAAAACGGCTTGATAAAGCGGTTCAGTGAAAATAGGAAAATTATCGTTGACATCCTCCAATTCTATTACGATCTATTTATAAATTAAAAATAATTTAAAATAATTTGAGCCACATTGATATAATTTTCTCTTTACCAAAACAGAACTTTGACGATGGTTTTCAATTCCATCAGGATTATCCACAGCTGTAGCTTTCAAGTTGTAAGTGGCCTTCTTTTCACGATCAAGTTGTTTTTCTTTGGCTACAATAATATTTCCCTAAACAAATATTATTAATTCATTGTCTATAAAATTAAAAAAAAAAAAATTACCGTCAAAGAATCAATTTCGAATGCATCATTGAATGTATCACCGGCTAAAGAGTATCTAATTGACCCAAAGCCAAATTGCTGATCTCTATCAATAGCGCTTACATTCATAACAATGTCAGGGTAAGTTGAGGATTCAGGCAATGTTTTCCAATAGGTCTAAAAATGCTTTAAAATTTAGAGCCATGCTATACAATTAAATTTCATCAGCGTACTTCGTTCATAAAAAAAGGACTATTGTCGTTGATATCAATAATATCAACTATTACAGTAGCCGTGCTAGAGTACTGCCGGTTTTGATATGTATTGATAGCCTTTACAATAAAAGAGATCGATTTTCCCCCTATCGGCAATGTTTCAAAATCCAATCGCTTCTTAATAGTTGCAATTCCTATAATAACAAACGAATTATGAACTATGCATAACTAATTAAGGAATTTTTAAATTATTTAAAATAATACCTGAAATTGTGTCAATTGTAAGAAAATCACCATCGTCGTTTAGTTTCTCAAAAGTAATATTTGATTCGCCATGTAAGCTTTTTGCTGTGAGAGTAAATGGTTGCGATCCTATTGAAGCTTCTTCTGGAATACTATAGTATATTTGGGAAAACGCTGGTGTCCAAGGCTGAATAAATTTTGGATTGAAGTCCAGTTTTCGTTTATTTAAAAGGAAAACTTTAACTAAAAACATTTAATAAATTTTAATTATAAATTAACATTTTAAAATTATAAAACTTGCCTGAATCGGCCTGGACATCGTCTCCAACAGCATTTAAGTCTTGAGCGCCAACGATTAAGCAAACGGTAGAAAATAATGAGCTATCAATTTCCGATTTTAAAAATAAAGTTCCATTTAATGAATGAATATCATACGTGTTCTGTAAAAGGAAAAAAAAAACTATTAATATAATGGTAAAACTTGTCTTACAAATTAAAATAATTGTACTATACTTTTAAACAATTTAAAGTATCTTTCGACAACAACAACCCATTTTCATCAAGGGCAAAGGCTATTTCATTAATAAAATACTGAACAAAACTATCCACATCAGTATCAATAGCTCTGACAGTTAATATAGAGTCGCCTATTTTGAGATCTAAACATACATTTTAATTGATACATAAATTATGATAAATTAAAATTAAAAAGTTTTTTTTTTTACCGTCATCAACATTTTGTATGTAGTACTCTTTCAAAAAAATAGGTGACTTATTATTAACATCTTTCACAGTAATTTCAACATTAGCTGAAGAAGTTTGTAAACTTGAACCATTAGCGCTTCTGGTAACTACTTCCAACTACAAAATCATAAATAGTTAGAAAAATCTTATAACATTTTAAAATAGGCAATTACCTCTAAATTGTAGTAATCAGGAGCCTTTTCTAAATCTAACTCAGAATTTGTGGCAATTTTAATAACTCCAGTATCACTATCAATATTAAAATTATCCATCGCACCACTTTTAATTCGATAGCTTTTAGTTTTGTTAGAGCCAGCAGAATCAACTACAGCAACATGCAAAATTTCTTTCCCTAAAAATAATGTAGTATTAAATAAATAATTAATGTATAAACTAATGTCAAGTCGTTCTGGCTACAGCACCTTCAACATCAGTTTCCAAAATAGTGACATTGTACAATTGCTGACTAAAAAACATTTTATCTTCATTATCTTTCTGAAAAATAGCCAATACTTTATAAAAGTTAACAAAAATAAACTTATTTAAAATATACTCACTTTGATGTTAATAACAACGAATGCATCTGAACTTAATGGTGGCGTTCCCATATCTTCTGCAGCCACTTGAATTATATATTGAGAGGCATCGTAAAAGGTTTCTTGGAGTTTATTGGATTCTATCGATATCTCGCCAAAAGAATTTATTACAAATGCGTCACACGACGGCGTTGTTTTAATAATTTTATAGGAAATATTGGAATGACTATCAACATCAATTGCCTAAATAGTGTAACATAAATTAGAACTAAGACTATTGCAAAAAAAAATTTTGATAATGGCTCACTTGCAGTTTGATTGGAAAATCAAAGTTTTTGGCATTCGCAGGAAGACTATACACTAGTTCTTGATTTACAAACATTGGAACATTATCGTTTTCGTCAGTAACCTGTATGGTCAAGTTAGTAACTGCGCGATTATTAAAAGAATCGCTGACAATATAAACTAAAAAAAATTGTGAAATTTTTTCATAGTCCAAGCAGGTTAAAGATCCACAATCGGCTAAAACAATTTGGCCTTTTTCAGAATAGACTTTAAACCTTATACCGTAATATTAAAAAATTCAATTGGTTATAATTAAAATAAAATAACCAAAAATTACCAATTTGATCCAAATCCTTGGATTGAATAATTAAAGTTTTGAAATTCTGTTTGATTGTTATTAATCTAGTAATTTCATAAAATAATTTTTAAACATACCTACAGTTTTAGAAAAGTAAATTCTTACTGTAATTTCTGCAATAAGTGTTCCGGGAGGAGAATTTTCACTCACATTTGCAGTATATTGCTCATGTTCAAACTGAATATATTTATCAGTTCCATTAACAAGGGTAATAGAAATATTTGTCGACGACGATAATCCATGGTCATTGACTGCAACAAGCTAAATAATATGTGGCGGATAATTAAACCTTTAAACATTACCTCAGACCTAAATAATTAGTTTTACTTGTAACACATATGGTTGATCGCCAAAAGTATCAACATCCGTATTGTTTTTTAAATGAATTTGCACTTTAGTCAATCCTTTAGCTGTTTTTGGTTCAACTTCAAATAATTCGTCGTAGTCATTATTTTCGACCATCATTATCGAATATCGTTCGCTTCCGCTCTAAATAAATTAAAATATATGCACATCACATTAGCTTAAAACACAATAAAATAATAGCGTTTAAACTTATTTACCACGTAAAGATGACACTCATTTAAGAAAGTCTGTTGCAAGGAATTTTTTAAAATTTGCAAATTACATTCATGATCTGACCACTTTGGAGCAATTGCTATATTTTCGAATAAAATGGTAACTGAGGTTTCGGAGTGTGTTGCTGTCAAGGTGCCATTTTCAATTTCAGTTGCCTTAATAATTGTGTTATATGAAAAATTAAAATTTAATTTAGCAATAGTTTATATTTGATACTTGCCCTTATGAAAAACTCATAGAATTCATCAAAGTCGTTTCCAATTTTATGCTCAAAATATAAATTAGAAATTGTTAACTCAATATCGTATAGAAGTTCACTATCGCTTGTAATTGTAAAATCAAAATACCCTTTTGGATCTGTAAATAAATGAATGTAACTTGAATACCAATTTCAAATACATGTAAAAGCTTTATAGTAAAATAACCAATTAATTCAATATGTAATGGATTAGGCCTTCCACGATCTCCATCGAAAACTTGAATAATCTTGTTCTGATAATAATAAAAATAATATTGTAATTAGTCGGTCAATTTATTATAGCTGACATTAATTTACCGTTGTTAAATTATCCAGTTTCCAAAAATAAGGTGAGTTTTCAAATATTGGAGGTTGGTCTTGAATATCGATAACCTCTACAATCATATTAGTAGACTGCCAATGTTTTGGAAGCCCATCCTATAATAATTATGACATTGTGCAAGTGATTTAATATTACGAATGAATCAAAAAAGTATATTAAAAATAAAATTATACTTCAGCTCTGATGGTTAAAATATGCACTTTTGATATTTCATAATCTAATGACTTTTTTAAGCGTATGAAACCTTGATATCGTCCAGGAGATTGCTGATTAGCAACAATTTCGAAATTTTCGCAAGCAGATGCACTCTATAACATAGTAAAATTTGGCCATTGAAAAATTTAATGCATCTAAAGGGCTAGCCAACTAATGCAAAAATTTCTAATAATAAAGTATTACCACAGGACTAAAACACTGAAAAGATAGTTCTGCATTTAACCCGATGTCAAGATCATTAACAAAAAATCCATCGTTAATAATGGTTCCTACAGGAGTATTCTAAAATCAATTATTTAACAGTAAATTCATCAATGAGTTTGTGCCATAATTAACATTTCAGATACCTCTTTGACAGAATAAATATAGTGAGAATCACTAAATTTAGGAGCATTATCATTAACGTCTAATATGGAAATTTTTCTTGTAAGTTCAATCTAAATTTTTTAAAAAAAAAAAATCAAACATTTTTCTAGAAATTAATATGAAATGCATGGCATTAGTTAACTGACTGTTTGTGCAGAATTATTAGCAATACTTTCATCTGTGGCACTAATTACAACTTCGATAGAATCTTGTTCCTATAAATAATATATATACAGTATTATATAATTTATTAAAAAACTGACTGCAATGTTTTGAACCTCTCTATTTAAACTTTTTGTTAAAGTTACAACTCCCGAAGTTTTATCTACGGCGAAATAATTTGATGATATATTGTAAGCTATTTTACTTCCTTCTGGATCAGTAGCCACCAAAGTATATATTGAAGAACCTATTTAAATAAATAAAAAGTAGTATATAATCCATTAAAAAAGTTAATATTTTAATTAATAATAAAAAAATATAAGGTTTTAAAATTACCTATTGGCAAATCTTCTTTAATGGCTAACCAAGACATATCTCCATCAGATATAAAATCTGGTGGATAATTTAATTGTGCTATACAAATATCTAATTCAATAAAACGTTAGTAAATTGACAACCATAGTACTAAAAAATCAAAAATTAAAAAAACACTTACCTAATATTAATAGAAATAAATGAAATATAATAAAAACTTCTCTAAAGTTTCTCATTTTCAAAATATTCGAATGAGTATTAAATACTAAAAATCTGCGTTAACCAAAGTTAATAAAAAATAATTAAGAAACAAATTATTAATAAATTTATATTTTACTTATAAATTTACCAAATGAATCCAATAAATTAAAAACTGTCAATGAGTAGATGGAGGAATGTATAAACAAACCAGTTGCAATAATATGCATCCATTATCAGTATTTTAAGAAAATATAGACTTTCATTATAATATTTTCTCAAAAATGATGTAGTTACGTATTATTCATTTCCCCAAACTTTCAGTGGGAGGGAAAATGTATTACAAAATTTTTGACTAAACAATAAGCTTTCTATATTAAAAGTTGTGAAAGTTTGAAGCACAATGACTTTGCTACCTGTCCTTTAAATTTAAGAGCATTTCCGTAAGGAAGGTGAAATCTTGATCACCTTCGCCAACCAATTGAAAAGAAGAAAAAGAAACCACTGCAGGTAGCTCAAAAAGTCATTGACCAAAAATGTTCCTATGCGTTTAACAATGTAAAATTACCGCGCAACTTAAAAATTTGAATTTTCTCAAGAAGTAAACTTTTGAACATTTTTATACGCAGAACACTATAAAAATAAAGTTATTTAATGTTTAATTGTCGTCGTTACTGAAAATATATCAAGTAATTTCAGCTTAACAGTAACAAAATTATATTTCATAATTTTACTCAAGATAATTTTTATACAATACGGAAAACAAACCATGCATTATACTGCTTGTCTGAGCAAATGAAAATGCATTAAAATGCTTGTAAAGTTAATTCTATATAAAATCTATTTCGTATATACAAATTAGACAAGAGATATATATAATAGTGCTATAATAATAATAATAATTAGTATTTCAGATTTGAAGAAAAATTCATAATGATCAATAATTAACAATCTAACGGACGTGTATGACTTAATACAAATATGTTTGCAGATAAAAAGCTACGACATAATTTTTTTTTTTTTAGAAAGTTTCCAAAATAAAATAATTCTATTAATCTTTAAATAAAATTAAAATTTCGTAGCTTTAAATAATAAAAAAAAATATTCTGCAAAAGTAGAATACCTATGTACTATATATCAATTTTAATTGTTTTATCTCTAACTATTTCTAGATTTTCGTATTATTAAGGCATATAATACATGTAGTATACATCGTTTTGAGTGCCCTAAACGCAACTACATGTAATACGTAAAACAACTTCTTGCATGTTAAGGAATGTTGTGACTAAATAAATTATTTTTATCGTTGAAACATTTTAACAAGCAAAAAAGTAAAAATAAAAATAGTAACAATTATGAACCAAGTAACAAAATACAAAATGTACTTTTGTCAAAATAAAAATGTACACTGGCTAAACAAATAATTATAGTAAGAGCTAATTTTAATTAAATACTGTACTTTTGTTTGATTTCTATATTTTTACAGCAAAATATTTATATTTACCTAACTGAGATTCAAGCACAGCTGTTTTATATTTGACGAAAAAATTAATTAATCAGACAGATTTTAAAAATGAATTTTTTTAAACGTCTTTGGTTAATTACCAATATAAATTACTGTAAATCTTAAACAAAATTTTTGCTGTCTTATAATTTTACTAATTATGTACCGGTTACTGTGTTTTAGTAAACATCAAGGCAACAAAAAATAAAACGAACAATTTAAGCATAATTAGCTCTTAACTATAAAATATTGTTCAAATTAAAGTTAAAAAATAAATTATATAATTTTCAACCCAGTTTTCATGTTATCTTTACCTCTAGTATTATTGGCAGTTTCAGAATTTCCCAATTGCAGTTTAAACGCGTCCTTACTCGTTCGTCTAGAACCTGTAAATAAAAACTTGATAAAATTTCCAAAAAATTTAATAATAAAATTTGCAAAAAATTTAATAATAAAATTTTTTTAAAAAATACCAGGTGCCGAAGTCAATTTTTAAAATGAGTGCTAATCATCAATAAAGTACCTGGAGAGTAAAATGGCGCAGAACGAAATGGGTCTTCACAATCAAATGACTTGGTTTGAATTTTTGCAATACCGGTATTTGTCTCGTTCGTAAATCCTGTTCAAATAACAATACAATAATTACGCACCATGTTTATTAAAATTAAGATACTAATTATTACCACTTGAACTTCTGCGTATTTTATCAAATTCTTGACCAAATATGTGATCTTCAGATAATTTTTCAAAAGTTACGGAATCATCATCAAAAGGATTCCATTCACAAACTTGATAAGATAATGTTTTTTCATCAGCGCATTGCAAATGACGAGATTCGTTCCTGTATTCCAAACCATTAACATCGCACAGTAGCAGTTCACGTCCAGCTAAATCACTACACGTTGCTGACGGTGTATTGGCAATATCTAAAACATCCAATGTCGTTAAGGGAAGGTTTTCAAATGATAGACAAGTCTCTCGTGCAAGTGGAGAGATCATAATTGGCTCATCTAAAATTAAAATACAATTTAATAATTATATAAATATAATGCTAAACGCTTATAATTATATTATTTACCTTCATTACTAAAGCTTTCCGAGCTACTAGTTAAGACATTATTTGATTCTTTATTTGTGTTTTTTGTAACTGTAATTAAAATATCAACCGTATTTATAAAAACACCAATCTTATAAATTCAAATATATTACCGGGCAAATGAAATGGAGCCAAGCCAAAAGGGTCATCCAAATCCGATGACATTACCAAACTTTCTCTACTTTTAACATTTGAAATGCCTGTAGCGTAAAACAAAAAAATTAATTGCATAAAAATGTATTAAAAAATACTTTACACTTACTACTCTGCGACCCTCTTCTAATTTTGTCAAATTCCTGTCCGAAAATATGATCTTCAGTTATTTTTTCCATGTCTTCAAATGGATCCCACTCATAATTACGTGGTTCCCCATAAGATAATAGTGGACTCATGTTAGGTGACCCGGATGCTGACTTAGTTTTGTTTTGCGAACTTTCATAAAACATATGATCTTGATTTGTCTCCATGGTAAACGATCTAAAAAAATAATAATTAAACGTGAAAAGCACTTCTTCGGTAACATAAAAAAAATTTTACTTATTGAAAGCCGACGTATCGCTAACATTTCTTCGATGATGAGAACGAGTCAACGTTGAACTGATCGGTGTTGCGATGAGATTTTCTTCTGAAGACGAAGCTGCCAAGCCCGAAATGTTAGCAGACTCATAATTTTTATCTGTCCGATTTCGCGTAGGCCTACTGTTCGCTCCATCATAACATGAAAATGTTTGACCAGGAGCAACGGTAAAATTCTCTAAGCTGTTTAACGTGACTTGAGATGGAGCATCTCTAGCATTAACATCTTGATTACCAGTAAATAATTTAGGTGAAATTATGGATGTGGGCCTATATGCACTGGTTGACGTTACATTAGCATAGAGTTTGGATTTTACAACCTCTGATTGTGATTCTTCAAACTCAACCAACCTTTGTTGAACGGCTGATAAAATGACTGGCGTTGTTTGAAACACAGCATCTGTACCACAGCAAACGATTTCATTTGTCAAATACTAGTTTAGATAATTATTCAATACAAAAAAAATTTATGTGTTTTATAAAATAAAATATGAAAATAAAATGTGTATGAACTCAAGTTAAAATTACAGGGAATAAAACTGAAGCAATTTTCTAAATTAAATTATCAATAAAAATTGTAAATTTTTGCGAAAGTTTATAGAAAAAAAATTAACTGTTAGTTTGCTGGTTGCTAATTCGAGTTTATCTAGCGATTGACTTGACCCATTCATTTTCCATAAATAGCTAACTTATTAATTTATTTTCAGACAAAATATAATTCAAGAAAAACTGTTAGGCTTTCCTGAATGATACATTGTAATTTATTAATAAAGTGAAATTAACTTTAACAAATATCGTTTTATATTGCCCTGGAATGTACAAAATCAGTTCGTTTCCTCTTAAAAAGATAACGTCAACCAACTTGTCCAGACGATTTATTTTTATAAACAATTAAAAAAAATCAATATTATATGACATAGTAATCAAGCTTGGGTATTAAATTTAACAATTATGATAGTGTACTAATATAATTTTCCTTTTGTAACAACGCACTCTTCGTACATACCGTAATAATAATAAAGAAGAGTGATCACATGGTTATAGACTATCATTATAATATATATATATATCTATATATTTATATTTTAAGCTTATTTATAATATAATACACAAGGAAATAATTATTGTAACACAGCACTTGAAAATGCAATTTCAGCATGTAATTAAGTAGGTGAATTAAATTAATGAGCAATAACAGATTTGCACTAGACAATTATTAATATTATCTTTTACCTCCACTACTTCTTGACCCATCAGAGCTTTGCGCTTGCCTTCTTTTAGGCGTATCTTTGCTGTTGCGCTTAGTTCCTAAAATAAACATTTTTAAAGTAAATTTTCACAAATCCATAATATAATTTCGAAATGTAAATAAGATTTAATAAATGAATCGTTTCATTTATTTATAAAATATACCTGGCGGGTGAAAAGGGGCTGAACCAAATGGGTCGTCTAAATCACTTGTAGCTATTACAAGATTCTCTCTACTTTTTACATTAGATATACCTGAAATGGCAAAATAAAATATATATTGCAGCAATATCAACTATCAGTAGTAGTTTACTGTTTTGCGATCCTCTTCTAATTTTATCAAACTCTTGCCCGAAAATGTGATCTTCAGTTAATTTTCCAAAGCTAACAGTGTCTTCAAATGGATTCCATTCACAACCTTTGTTAGATATTTGACTATCTAAAACTTGTGGCGGGCTGTGACTGGGAGACGTTACAGCAGATTTTGCTTTGCTCGATGTGGCATTGTAAAATGATTGAAATTGAGTACTCTCCATTGAAAATGTTCTGAAAATAATATTTGTTAAAAATAAATAACATTGTAAATGAATACATCGATTTATTACCTATTAAACGCAGATGTATCGCTAACGTTACGCCTATGGTGTGGGCGTGAACCAACAGGTGAAATTGGTGTAGACAACAAATTTTCATCAGAAGACGCAGCTTCAATCGAGGAAATCGGAGCTAAAGAGGTTTCTAGTAGACCTACATCACCGGTATTTATTAGAAGACCTCTAGTATCTTGAAATGGATCACGAAAAGTAGAAGATGTGAAGTAATCCCCTCCTAATGGTCCGTTTCCAGTGGCATTTAAACTTGCAGCATTGTAAGTTATGGGTGATTTTAAAGATAAGCCCAAATTGCTAGGAGGACTAACCATTGGCGTTACAACTTGAGCATTATTTGAAATATTAATGTATTGAGTTGGCAAAGATATTGACGAAGCCAAACCGACATATGTAGTAGCACTTGAAGATTGGGCAGGTAATGTCAAATCGGGCGACGTGTAAGAAAATCCAATGACTCTAGAATGATCTGGTTCAAATTCAACTAAACTCGGTTGAACATTCGAAGAAGAGGTAGTTGTATATGGAACAGTACCTAGATATGGAAATTTAAATTAACAATTAGCATAAATTCATCAACCATTACTTATCGAAAAATAAAATCTCCGTACTTGATATTATCATTAAATTTTGAGACGAGTTTGAAGGAGTAACTTTATTCTTTCCTGGTCCGTAATTGGCTGGTTGCAACGGCAAATGTAAACTTCCAACGGGAATCATTGCTTGTGATCCTTTAGGTCTCTGACGAGGAGTAACGGATGTTCCCTCCGGAGCAGAGACAGATGGCCTGGAACTTAATGTTGAAACCGTCGTTTTTTGCAAATCGTCCGTTAATAAGCTTGTTAACTGTGTTATATTTGGGATAGGTGAATTCTAGAATAAAAATTAATTGGCATTATTTTGACTTAATAATAATTACAAATTTTAATACTGGTACTAACATGTAAATTTTGAACAGGATTCTCTTTTCCTTTTAAATTAAACGCAAAATACGAAACTTGGAAAATATCTGGACGCTTATCAGGATCAGGTTCTAGCATATATTCTAAAAACGGCACAAGCCTGTATTAAAAAAAAATCGACAAAAATATTATATTGAACCTATTTACTTATCAAAGAATGCATATCAGAAGAATATTTGGAATTATCGGGAAAACTAAAATGACCACTTTGAATTGCCAAAGTACTCTCGCCAAACGGCAAAGTAAAAAAACACAACTTATACAATAAACAACCTAAAGCCTAAAATATAAAAAATTTAATTTGATAAAAACTACAGTTTCATGCTTCACTGACTAACCCATATGTCTGATTTTGTAGTAATTGAAAGTCCTGAATACAAGTCAACCATCTCCGGTGACCGATAAGATAAAGTAGTATATCTGCAATTAACCAAATATACACCGCACATGTAATTATTATTTCTCATACATTTAATTAAAGTGCAAATAAAAACCGTTTAATCTCTTCCTCAACCGCTGTAACTCCTTGGTTTTGAGGATTAAGAATCTTCGCACTAGCACTTCCAAAATCGCACAAAACGTAATTCCATGTTTCTCCAATGAGAATGTTTTCTACTTTTAAATCTCTATGAATGATAGGCGTTTGACAATGATGCAACCGGGACACCGCTTCGCAAACATCACAAAATATACGAAGGACTTCAGTTTCAGTAAACCCTGTTTGAATATTATCGTTCATCATCTGCAGAACGTGTCCTAAATAATAAAATGATAATCAGAAAATTATTCAAATAAAATTCAAGAATAGAAAATACAATAAAGGTTGAGAGAGAAAAAAAAAAAAAAAACAATTCTGCATATTATTGAACTTAAATCAGGCATGAATGTAGGCGTTACTGACCTTTATAATAATGCATGAGCATAAGAACTTCATATACTCCATTTCCAGTGAGGGTGATTACAGAGTCGACGTAGCCGATGATATTTTTGTGACCATTTAAACTACTCTATAAAGTTTCACAAGAATAAAACATCTCATTTTCTCCCCATTATAATTATAATTACAGTATATCGAAATGGATACTCTAAGCAAAAATGTTAATTAATTACCGCAATTTGTATTTCTCTTTTGCAGACATTAAGATCGTATTCATTGTTAACATACATTCGTTTCAGAGCATAACGAATTCCGTTCGTAGCCTTCACGAGAAATACTAGTGCAAAACCTCCTAAAAAAATTAACACAAAAATTGTTTAGCATTGAATTATTGTGAAAAGCTTCGTGTTACAAAATCATTTCATATTCAATATTTAATATTAATGACCTGAATGATCATAAGGAATAAGCCCCCGTAAATATTTAAATTCATAAATTTGAATTATTTTTACTCGAATTAAAACGTTTTTGGAAAAAATTATCTCTGACTTTATCTTTTTTTACATTTTTAAATAATTACAACATTATTATTATAATGTGCATGTACTGCATTTAACGCGAAGTCAATGATAATTGGTTATGTAGTTAAATTACAAAATGTCAAGTTAACAAGCGTAATAATTAAAAACGTCAAATTTTGATGTATGCTGTAAATTATATTTTTTTTGCATTTATTTGCCAAGTTTGTATTTGTACGCGCGGTAGTTATAATAAAACCGATACATCACCATCTAATAAATTTTATTAGTTAAGTTATAGTGCAAAATGATACACTGTAATTATAAAATGATAACCCAATCATGATGGAAGTTAACATTTTTATAACTCGACCCAAACCGATTTCAAAAACGATCTATTAGAACCAGGAATTTTGGCAAAATTTAGAGCGAGTTCAACAGTAGTTCGTAATAAATATATAACGTTTAGCCTTTTTTGCTATTAAATAAAAGCGAATAATTGGAATTTTATTTGAAATTGAAAAGTCGCGAGATGAAATGAAATGAAGTTGAAATAAATGTACGCATTTTTTACCTTCTGCTATGACGTCCTCCACGGTAACCACAAATCTCCCAACCGTAAAGGTTTTGCCTATAAAACTTTGCTCTGCTTTTGTTTCTTTTCTCGATAATAGCTTCTTCATGTTAAATATACAGTTTTGCTGATTTAAACATACAATCCATTAAATATTTTCATCAAACTTTTTATTAGAGGTGCTGAATAGCACACAAAATTAATAGCAGCACATACTTAGTCCACCAACATCAGGCTTTTTGAACATGTGCTTGTTAAGCACAAGTACACGGCATTTCTAAACTACGAGCATTTCTTCGTTAACTTAATTCAACTACGGTTAGTGATAGTTTTTTAACTTTTAGATAATTTAAGCACTAACCTCAAAATTATCAATCTAAATAACTCGATCATGCGATGACTCATTGTTATCGTCAGTTTAAAGCGGAAGTCTTCAAAGTAACACAATACTTACGCATGCGTATACCTCGTTTAAGAAAATCCAATGTGACCAATTACAAAATACGAAGTTATCTTTTTAAACGAATCAAATGACAAGAAAAAATATTCAAACCCTCAACTTTTTTTTTTGTTTTAAAGAATAAAAAAAAAATAATAATTTACAAAAAATCAGTGTAACACTGAGCCAATTTTAATATGAATACTGTACATAAAAATTCCATAGAATGCATAAACATAGAACAGTGATAAAACACAATAATTTGTTCAGCAAAATAATTTTGCCATGTCAAATAGTTTTTTTTTTTATTTTAATTAGCAAAAAAATTTAAGAGTCAAAGTCCGAATTACTTTTAAACTAAACGTCTAAATTCCAATCTTAATTAAAATATCAAGATATGCGAAATAATTTGTCATTTTAAGATTTAATCATCTCATTGTACATAATAATTGATCATAATCGTGGAGAAATCAAATCAGTTGTAAAACAAAATAAATTAACTCTAAAAGCAGCATAATCTTTCCAGAGTTTCAAAGTAAATCAAATAAGCACGTTGATAAAAACAAAATTATTAATTTTAGTTTTATGTCTAAAAATAAATATTGCTGTCAATGGCTCGAAATTTTTTTTTGTAAAAATAGTCAATCATAAAGCGGAAGAATTCATCGTAACAATCGTATTTACATAAACGCAATAAACAAGACTCCTATTTTACACAGGTGAATAAAGCCTAACCATGTGTTATAATCAAATAATTAGATTTAAAAAAGTTAATATTTTTAAAACTAAATTTTAGTCTTGTTGGCGTATTCGATTACTTGAAAAAGACTCCGACCAAACTCTTGAATGACAATCTGCTCTATCTTCCTATCCGATAAATGCGTCACTTTTCCTTCCTCAACTTGTGCGAGTAAACATTGACAAGTTGCTTCAACAACTTCAGGCGTTATAAAAGATGACGGCAATCTGATAAAATAGTGCACAAATGATTTTTTTATTTCCTATTATTTATTTTTTCAATTTGTACTCACCGTTCACCGCTTATTGGAGTAAATGTTGGTTTGAATGGGACGTCTTGCATCTGAGAAGAAAGTTTACTTTTAGCGGCAGTTTGTTGCTGCACTCTCACTTCTGCAGCATCAGCCAAGTGCATAAGTGTTTTCTTTTCAGCACTTTCAGCGAAGTTTTTGCAACCAACGCATTTGCACATGTAGGAACACATTATTTTTGCCTACCAGAATTTAAATTATTATATACAAATGTAGAAATGAAAACATTTATAGTAAAACACGAACCTCATAGCATTCGCAATAATTTTTCAAGCAACCTGAACGTTTGCAATTGCAACCTTTATTGTGACGCCTTTCCACATCAGTTTCTCCTTTCAATTTGCCTTCCAACCGCATTACATGGGGGAACACTATTTAATTTACAATTTAATTTTTGAAAATGTTAAAAATATTCTGATGATTTTATTTACCAATTTTTGGGTGAAAGGCTTGTGGATTGCGCTCCAAACAAGATTTAATTGCTTTCTGTCGATCTTCTTCGAATTCCAAGTTGTTGGAACAATTATTACAATTGCAATTATGACAAAATTCTCCATTCGCAAAACAATCACAGTACCTAAAATAAAGTGTAATTATTGACTAAGTTTGAAAAAAAAATGTGCGATTGGCTAAAATGGTAATAATCTGAAATGGCAGCTAATGAAAATTCACATTATAAAGTTAATACTGTATAAAATTAAGTTGTTTTCAAGTCAAATTCGATCTAAGGCTTGTAAAAGTATTATTCATCTAATTGAAAGCGGGTCTAATTTATTGATTAGTTTTACTGCTACATAAGTCTATTACTTACAATTTCAGACACTGTGATTTCGTGCAGTTACAAGGTTTACGAAGTCTAACTCCATTGGCATCATTCGACGCCGCTTTCCTATTTTTAAAAATTTCAGTTAATTTTATAAACATTAATATTTAGTAAACAAGTTATAAATTTTACCCATTAAGGCTGTGCCGCGAAGATTGACTGTGACCTTTTTCGTGTGATGAGGAAGATGATGAAATTGCAACTGCAGATGTGAAATTTTGAGGAAGATTCGGAAGACCTTCTGCGTGCGACTGTATTGAAGGAGCAATTACAATCGGAGTTTTTGAAGCTGTGGTTGTAATTGTTGCTGAAGCCGCTGCTAAGATGGTTTGCGACTGAGTGACTTGCGCCTGAAGTTGAGTAACATATTGCGCAGGTAGCATAACTATATTACTCAAATTTCCACCAGACGAATACAGTGTTGTTCCAGGAGCGAGTTGAGCTAAAGCACTGGCGGGAACAGTTATACTTCCAGAGGAAGGACGAATTTGTGTCATATTGTTAAGGCTGGAAGCGGGAATTAGAATTCGTTGTCCAGTGCCGGGTTTAGGGGCAGCGACCTAAAAATAAATTCATAATTATAAATCAATAAGAAAATTAAGTACAGTATAAAATATTTAATTTAGCATACAAGAGTTCGATTGACGATTTGTCCTGTTGAAGAGGTTAAAGGCAACGCAATCTTAACTTGAGATGCCCCTCCTGAAAGGGTGGTAGCAGGCGCGATTGGTCTCACAACTGTACCACTTTCCAATGTTTGTGGTCTAATACCTAAATTTACCGATTAGCTTGTCGTCGTTATCCCCGAAACTTTTGAAAAACTTACCAGCTGTTCCAGCAGGTGATGCGGTGACCAACCGTATATAAGACAACTTACTTCCAGGCACGTGAATTGGTTGCACTCCGAGCGTTCCCGCCGATGTAGAAGCAATAATTTGCTTGACAGCTCCTGTCACGCTCGAAGTTGTATTAACCACTGAAGGCGAGATAACAGTAGACAATGTGTTTGATTTTAGATCCACCTAAAAATATCGTCACAATTTAAAATTTCATCTGCAAATTTCATATTTTAAAAACAAATTCACGTTTGATGCTGTGGATTGTTTAATGATAACTTTAGCTGGCGAACCCGTTAATGTATTTAACTTTGAAACGGTTGTGCTGTTGCCTCCGCCACCAGGCTTTGGTATTAATTGAATCGGTGTTCCTGAAGGAAAGGGAGCAATCTTTTGTGGAGATTTCCCCATATTCACAGGAATCATTATTTTTGTAGGTGCCCTTGGAGATAAAGCTACTTTGTTTACAGTAATAGCCTAACAAAAAACATAATAATTAATTCTTTCCTAAATTAATCCATAAACAAAAAATTATATTAATTCTAAAAATGGTCTAATGGTTACCGGTTTCACCGAAGAAGCAGGAACAGTAACGACATTTTGAGTTCTATTTGCTAATGAGGTTCCCGCAGTGGTGAAAGTCAGCATGTTGCCTTGAGATTGCGCGGCAGTTGCAGTCACAAATTTAACCGAATGACCACCAGCCGTTAAAAAAGTGTTTGAAGAAGCGCCAGAGACAGCCGATGAACTAACAGGTGCTAATGTCATAGTTTGGGTATTTGACTGCCCCGTAAGTGACTGAGTGGTAAGAATAACTTTGGTAATTATATGTCCGCCAGTAGAGGTTCCGCCGAAAGGTGAGCTAGTCAAATATTGTCCCTTCATAACGATGGGCAAACTTTTTCCATCACCAAATGACTTGGCGACAAGAAGCGGCTTACCAGCTAAGGATGAAGAATTTGACGTTAAGAGGACTTTATTCACCGTCGTGGTTCCGGACGCTGAAGTCAAAGCGATGTTTCCAGTCCGGTTAGGTATTAAGTAAATTGGTTTAACTATCTTAGTTGAGTTATTGTCTTTGGTGACGGACGGTAAGTTTAGCACACTCATAATCGAAGTGGTGGTGTCAGTGCTGCTTACAACTTGAGGCGTTTCAACGGTGGTGGATATCAAAGGAGCTGAATAAGTTTCAGCAGTAATAAGCGGTGCTGAAGTCACATTCGGAGCCTCCGAAACATCCATGCAAGAGTCCTCGACAACGTTTTCATTTTCAATAACGGAATCAAGAACAATATTTTCGGAATCAAGAACAATATTTCCAGAGTCAAAAACAATGCTTTCCGAATCAAGAACAATGTTCTCCGAGTCGACCACAATGTTTTCCGAATCGACAACTATATTTTCCGAATCGACAACTATATTTTCCGAATCGACAACTATATTTTCCGAATCGAC
>JAQGAZ010001360.1:0-31171 GCA_034692225.1 Polydesmus complanatus
TGTTTAGTACAAATGTGGAAAAAATCATTCGATTTGGTTGAGAAATAAATATGTTATGAGCAATTTTGTGAGGTTCCTTTTTATCGTACTCACCCTGTACATGTATTGCACTCATTTAAAATTAAACTAAATTTTAATTTTCTATTAGTGAATTGGATTTTGGATTTATTTTAAAACAGAATATTTTTTTACGTCATTTTGTCTGGAACACTTCCCCCCCCCCCATCAACAATAGAGTACATGTACAGTAATATCAAACTTTTTAAAACTCCCTCCCTTACGCCATTCATTGAATCAGCTGTTTGTTGAGTGGTTCGGTGAGCTACGGCGCTTGGTTGAGCGGAACAAGCGATGTTCTTTTACGAAAAGATCATTTTCAAAATTTAATTTTAAAAGCAAATTATTCTTCTTGTTGTGTAAGCAATGCATTAACTGTACGGTTGGTAACATTTTTTTGCTAATCCATTTTTGGTTTTGTTTTTATGAAATGTCTTAAACAATTTTAAATTTGGGCATTATCTTGATATTATTAGATGTAAGAACGTCTTCGCCTGCAGCTGCAATGGGATCGAATGGAAAGTGGAAAGATTACTATCAGCTATTGGGTATTCCGAAGTGTGCGACCGAGGACCAAATCAAAAAATCGTATCGGAAATTAGCATTGCAAATTCATCCGGATAAAAATAAAGCCGAGGATGCCGAAGAAAGGTTCAAAGAAATCGGCGAGGCCTATGAAACGCTCACAGATAAATTTAAGAGACTGCACTATGATTTGACTTATGAATCCGAATTCGTGAGACGGCAGAATTTTCAAAGAGACTTCTATTACGAAACGAACATAAATAATAATGCGAAGCGAAAAAAAGCTAAAACTTATAGTAATATCAATAATAATGAATCGCAAGCTTCTTGCTTTTATCCTGATTTCCAATGGCAAAATGCGGTACAAGATCCAGCCGTTGTTAACGATGTGTTTGTCAATTTGGAGGAAATATTTCGAGGGTGCACTAAAACAGTGAAATTTACCAGAGGATATTATATGAACGGGTTGATAGTTAAAACCGAAGACAAGTTTTATGACATTCACGTAAAAGCGGGGTGGAAAGCAGGAACCAAGATTACGTTTGCCCGCGAAGGAAACAGATTCGCTAATCGAATTCCAGCTGACATTATTTTTGTGATCAAAGAACGAAATCATCCTTTATTTATTAGAAACAACTGTGATCTTAAATATATAGGGAAAATTACTCAGGAACAAGTAATTTGTTTTGTATTTTTATTCATAGCCGTAAAATATATTTTTATTAATGCTTTAAATTTTAGGCTATGTTTAATAAAGAAATTGAAGTGCCGTTGATTTGCGGAGGTGTCACAAAGTTTCCATTTACGGAAGATGAAATACAGGAAGTTTTCATTAAACATTTTAAAGGTCTCGGGCTTCCCAAAAACAAAAATCCAAGTGAAAGGGGTGACCTGATTGCCGAGTTTCATTTCATCTTCACCGTTAAAGAAAGAGCGAAAAAAATACTATTGAATGAGATCCGAGAATTTCGTCAAAGAAGATCGTAAGGATCAAGTTTGTCATCTTTATTATCTTTCTCATTATTAGTGAGTCAAGAATTAGAAAAGTTTATAACTAAAGCATCGTTATTATTAAATACGTGTAAAGAAATTTATTTTTTGTTTTGTTTTTTTAAATTAGCTAAGTGTTTCTAAAATAATTTGTTTTAGTACTGTTGTTTATCTAATATTTTTTATAAAATTTATTAAATTACTGTTTTTTTTTTTGCTTAAACAGTTAATCAAATTTATTATTTATTACGTTTATTAAACTATTTTTTTTTTTGCTCAAGCCATTTCAATAAAATTAATTTATGAACAAACTGTTGTTTTTTGTTCTAAATTTTCAATAAGAAACTAGATGTTATGCACTATACTTCTACTTATAAATGCAATAATAATTATTTGCATTATAAGCCTAGATATTATTTATAATAGTAACTGTTAATATACTGTACTGTATTGTTATTAATAATTTTTTTTATTGTGGTTCACGAACCAGTACCCAGTGAACGAAAAGCCCCGTCATGAATGAGCAGTTAATGTGGGTCAAGGGACAAAGTTTGAGTACCATTGCGAAGTTTCACCCACGGTCACGGTGAAAGAGGTTTCACCGCTACATTATTCGTCTGCTCTCAAGAAATCGGTTTCTTCTTGGAGACAACGTGATCGTGATTAAAAAATTTAAAATTTGAGAAATACAGTACATAATTTAATACTATGGCTTCTTCACAGAATTCCGGCATTTTTTCATTAGCAGGAAGAATATATCGGGATCCATTTCTGTGGTAGGTGTAACACTTGAGATTTTAAAATGCCTAGCTAAAACACTATTGCATTGTTCAAACAGTGAAACTAGGACTATTTTTATTTTTAAAATATAAACATCGTTTTAATTTTTGTATTTAAATTTATTTTAAGGTCTATTGTAAAAAGTTGGACAATGTTTGGTGTTGGAGTTTATGTTGCCAGAGAACTAACTGGGATTGATTTAATGGGACCACCACCTACTTTATAATGGCATGATTTAGTTCATCGCCAAGGTATAATATTAAATTAAGATTAAATTGTTGCATTGTTTAAATGCAGTACATGTATTGGTTTATGAAGATTTAGTAACGGGAATTTAAAGAATTTTTGGATTTTAGAAGAAATGAACTACCTATGTGAATTCAACATGTTCTCTGCTATTTTTTTTTTTACTATTACATTTATTTTATTTAATGTGTACTGTTGAATTAAATTTCTAAATAGAAACTGTTTAAGAAAAGTTAAATCATTAAATTTACAATTGGAAACTACGCTTTCTACAATCTTTTTAACATTTTAAAACTGATTTTATGGGTTTAAGCGAAGGTTGGAAGGACAATTTTTTATTTTGTTCTAAAAATTTCCGAAGATCCGCAGCTTTAATTGGTTCCTCATCTTCGGATACCGGTGGTCCTGCAAGTGCTTGCCAAGCTCGGGGATCCGGTGGTAATTGTTCACCGCACTTGAGAAGAATATTGGCGTATTTTCGGAAAACAATTACATACGCAGGTTTTTGGCAAATTAAAGGAGGGTAACTCATTTCATCATCTTGGTGAACATGTTTCACATGATTAGGTTTTGGCAACGTCAAATAATTTGGTTTTTTGGCAGGTTTAGGCAAATCGTCGTAAACTTTGACGTTAAATGGACTGGAAGGAATTGGACGGCCTTTGTAAATGATGGAAATTACGTATCGTCCTTCGAATTGCGGAGTGTAACACACCAAGATTTTATCTGGAAATATATCGTATTCAAAACAAATTTTTTGCGACTTTTCTATAGGCGTTACTATCTCCATAGATCTCTTCTTCCTCGGAGATCGATTTGTAATTACTTCAGTGTGATGATCAGAATTCGGCCCGTGAATTTCGATGACGATATAACTAAGATGTTTCGTTTGCAGATAAATAATAAACGATGTTTTTTGCTCTTTATTAGCCATTAATAAGCCAAGACCCTTGGCGAAACAATAATGTTGATCATGAACTTCGTGTTTCTTTCGCTTTAATTTTTCTCGTTTGGCTTTTAGCTCCGCTATGAATGCTTGAATTTCTTTCTCAAACAGAATGCTGTGCTCCGCAATTTCTTCTGATTTTAAATGCTAAAAAGATATTCAAAACGTGATAAAAACCTATTGGCCCTATACGACTTGGTAATTGGTTTTTACCGTAACAACGCCAAGATGAACTTCTGCTAATCGTAATCCGAGATCAAGATTAACAGCTTTATGTTGTGGATGCAAAGTGTCGTAACGAGGGCAACAACCGGGAACTAGATTTTCCATGAGAGCACAAAGTGCAGTTCCATCTGCCCAATCTTCAACAAAGTTCGTAATGTTATGAGAAGATGAAATGTGAGTTCGCACCCATAAAAGAAGACGATAGTATTCAGAAAAACCAAGAATTGCGACTAAAAAGGATGAGAGAGAAACATAGTTCTAACTTATAAAGAAGTTAATCAAATACTATTATTATTATTAATTAATCAAATACAATTTTACTTTTTTTGTTGATCCACAGAAGAATACGAATGCGAAAATGAGTTACTGTATTTACAGTTTTTGGAATCCATTCGCTGTAGTTTGCTTCTCTGAAAGTAGACAAGCCGGGGATAGCGTTTCTGACGAATTCATTTCCAGAAGAATTACTCACTAAAAATTATCTTTTTAAGAAATTTATCCGTAATCATTATTAAAATTGATTAATTTACAATTTATTCTTTTCCGTAAATAATGGTTAAACCATTGAATGAGTTTTTCTATCCAGCATAATCCACCGTTGAACATTCCAACGAAAAGTCGACAGATTAATATTAAAAAGACTTGTATCAAATTTAATTTCTTGTGAAGTTCTTCCCAAAAAACCATGATTTCATTTCAAAAATCTCAAGGTATAAATTTACGATGTATGCAACAGTTAGTTGACTTTTAATAAATAGTTTCGTTTAAAATGATCCATCCATTGATAAAAAATTGTAATTAGGAAAATCTTTGTACTCTTTGTTTTATTTAAAACGTAGTCTATGTTCCCATTTACATAATTTACAAATATTTTTTTTTTTTGTGAAAGCTCAAATCGATAGGGCCTATTTTTAAGCATTTATTTAACTTTTATAGTACTGTAATTTTAAATATTATGTTAATTTTGTAACTATGTGCTTTTGTAATGGAAACTCATTTTATTTTTTAAAATTAATCAGTCAAAAGTGAATATTTTTAATGATTATACGCTTATTAATAAGCTGTAGGGTCAATGATAATAACTGTAATAATGTCATTATTCTATACAGATAATCTGTGCAAATTTAAATGAATAAATTGAAAAGCGGGGAAACTGACGTCATCGTCAAACAACATGTTGCCCACCCTTGAACTTTGATGGGAGGTCACGTCGGTTATTTTGCTAATTTTCATTATAAAACTGGATAATTATAAAGATTTTGTAAATATTAATTTTTTTTAAAAAAATGCTTATGATTTTAATTCCATTTTTTTTTTTTTGCAGTCAATATAAAGTTTTTTTTTTTTTTTTTGAAAAATATTATTATCGATAACGGTAATCGATAGTTGACGATCAAACATGGCGTACGTCTTTGTTGCCTTTCGTGAGCGTTGTTAAAAGTAAATAGTTGAACATTAAGTAAAAGTGAATCGAGAATGAAACGCCGTGAAGAACGTGATTCACCATCAAAACCGAGTAAACGAGTATGTAACAGTGCATCTCGTTTAGAAGAACATGGCACGCCTGAGCGAGAACGAGGTGTTGACTCTCCATCGCACGGTAGCACCGGTAAGCCTAGTTCAGCGTCGAGTACTAGTCGTCACGGTAAAAGTCGGGGAACTGGAAGTGGAGGGACGGGTAGTGCCGGTGCCTCCCCGGATCGTAATATCGGCAATCGAGGTAATCCTAATCATGAAAATCGTTCGGACGATTACGCTCACTCAGCACCCAGGACGTACGAAAAAGAATATCGTATCGTTTGCGTGAGCGGTTTTAGTCATCGAGTGTCCGACGCCACCATCAAAGACTCCGTTTACCGCGAGTTTAAAAAATTCGGTGATCCCAACGTTAAATTAGCCGAAGATAACGGCGAACGTTTAGTTTACGTCTACTTTCGTTCGGTAGAAGATGCGAAAGACGCGCGTCACTCCAAATCCAAGTTGGTTTTATTCGACAAACCGGTTTTGGTGGAGCCGGTTGTGGAGAGTGTTTCTTCTAGCGGTAACGACCGACGTCCCCGTCGATCCAGCATGAGTCCAGATTCCATCAGCGCCTACACGGGAAAATCGTCGAGAAATCGCGGCGGATCTCCGACTCATTCCACATCGAGTCTCAGCGGTCTCTCACGTCGTCCGCGTCGGGGTGGCAGTCCGGCCGATCTTCGTCCACCGCTGGGTCATCACGACGCGGCTTATCGACGGGAAGTTCTTCCTCCTCTCGGGCATCATCATCCGGACTATCTTCCGCCTCCTCTATCGGGTGGGCAGCCGTCACCGAGACCGCGCGAGGAAAAGAAAGAAAAGTTTCCCAACTACTTACATCACATCCCACCTGAAGAAGACGACAAAGCGAATCGAACTCTTTTTGTGGGCAATTTAGAGGTGAATATCACGGAAGCTGAGTTGCGGCGAATATTTGAACGTTACGGTGTGGTGGAGGACATCGATATAAAACGTCCTCCACCCGGGCAGGGCAATGCGTACGCATTTATTAAATTTCTAAATTTGGATATGGCGCATAAAGCCAAAGTGGAAATGTCCGGACAATATGTTGGTAAATTTCAGTGTAAAATTGGGTATGGGAAAGCGATTCCTACGACGCGCATTTGGGTAGGTGGGTTGGGGCCTTGGACCTCCCTCTCGCATTTGGAAAGAGAGTTTGATCGATTTGGGGCGATCAAAAAAATTGATTTTGTTAAGGGCGATAATCACGCTTATATCTTATACGATAGTATCGATGCGGCTCAGGCTGCTTGTAAAGAGATGCGAGGCTTCCCTCTAGGAGGACCGGGCAAACGACTTCGAGTGGATTTTGCTGACGCCGGACCGTATAATTATCATCAATCTGGCACCGGATCAGGTCGAGCGTCTTCTGCGCACGCCGCAACTTATAACCCAGACGACGATCCGTATTATCGACCGAGACATGTGGAACACGAAATTCCGATCCGAGGTTCAGCCGATCCGTATTATTATAGTAACAGCCGAGATCCTGATTACGCTCGTTGGCCGTCTTCAGGCGGTGGAGGAGGAGCTGGCTACGCACCGAATTACGACCCATATTTCGAAAGAGGAAGTCGAGGTAGAATTCACGACGAATGGAGTCAATACGAAAGAGATCGACATCACGATGATTTTGATTGGGGACACGATTATCCCAGTTGGAGAGAGGGTGGACATCCGCGCGACTGGCCAGTAGGTGAATCGAGGAGAAAGAGACCGAGATCGCCGCTGGAGTTGGGTTACGAGCGAGGTTTACATTCGAGAGGCAGTATCGATCTACCCGACAGCTCTTACAGACGATATCCGAGACAAAGAACGCCAGACGGGCTACCTGATTCTTCACCAATAAGTCGTAGAAGAAGATCTCCGTTACCGCCTAAAGCTTATAGAAACGTTGATTCGGGACGAGAACGAGAGCTAACTCCGCCAGGAAGGCCGATAAAAGAAGAGCGACCGAGACCAAACGATAAAGTTGGAGAGCATGGAGAGCGAGAACGAAGTTCACGAGGTTCAGCAGCTCTGAGAGACGAAAATAAACACGAAAATGGAAGAAACCGAGATTCGTTTCAAGCGATTTCAAATGACGTTTTAAATTCATTACCTACGGGACAAGCTGAAAGACTTCTCTCTGTATCTACTTTGACGGAAGTGGGAAAAATTTTACCTTGCACGTGGTTGGGTGGGCTTATTTTAAAAAGCAGTTATTTTCCCGTCAAGTTAATGGCTTGTGAAGGAGACGTACAGTTGGTAGAAGCTTTAACTAGAACTCCGGCGGCAGGAGAAAATCAGGTGTTTCGTATCACTCAACGATTACGGTTGGATCAACCTAAACTCGATGACGTCAACAAACGTTTAGAAGCAAATGGTTTCTGCATCTTATTGGGAATGGCTACTAATATCGACGAACAGAGTCAACTCGTGATTGAAGGAGTTTCCGTTCAACATAGGCCACTTCGAAACCTGGTTATGTATTTAAAACAGAAAGAAGCGGCTGGAGTCATATCGCTGACCACTGGAAAAGAGGTACTTGGAGTTTTGTATGCTTTTCCACCATGTCGATTTTCACAGGAAAGGATCAGACGCATCTGTCCAGCAATCACAGACGAAAACATGAAGGAAGATCATCTAGTTGTCATCGCGGTTAAAGGCGGCATATGAACAGGAAGATTTCAAATTTTTTCTTTAATTTTTAGTTTTGCGTTGAATATTTTTATTTGATTATGATTTATTTTTGCTTTGTTGGGATGGGTTTGAAAATTCTTTTTTTTTTTAAATGCATGAGTGATTGTAAAGGTTTGATTTAAGTGAAACCAATAGCATCTCTTTTAATTTGGTTAAAGAATTTTAAAATAAGAAAAAAACTACGGTACGTAATTATAATATTATGATCAAATATCAGAAAGTGAAAAATTGTTCTTAAATTTTACTATGTTCGTAAATTAACAAATATTTTTGAAAATCCAGAAATTCGACTTAGGTTAATTAACCTACAATTAAATTTTTAATTTTTGCATCTTCGATCTTTATTTTCACTTTACGTAGAGCGGCTTTTCAAAAACAATTTGGAAATCGTTATCAACTTGACAATTATTATTATTATTTTTTTTTTTTCTTAAAATGGATGTTTGGTTATATTTTAAGTTAAACGTTTGCGATCACTTCAAATATTTGATGGATAAAATGTTGCCGATTGAGATAGTTATTTTGACGTGTATTTTTGAGTGATTTTTATGTTTTATTTCCCCCCTCTCCTCTTTCAACATATTATTAGATCGTGAAGGGATAATTAATATGTACGGGAGGGTGGGATGTGCAATGTCGGGCGGTTGATAATTGCAAAGCGAATATTGGATATTAATTATTGCTACTAATCATTGATTAATTGAATAATATTTAGTAATGACATTTTTGATTCAGATTTTTTTCTTTTATTTTCACCGTTTATTAGATGATAACTTCGCGGGAGCCTGTTGTTGCTTCTCCACCACATGATTGCGGCCGCAGCGGTTATAATATCGTTTATTCATGGTGCCATAAGTTAGACCAAAGCCTAAAGTATCACCGGACGTGTGGTCCGGGTTGAGCTAGGAAAAAGTGTGGTCCGGGTTTTGAGCAAAATAAAAAGTGTGGTCCGGGTTTAGAGCTAAAGTTCGACCGGCTTTCCCCAATGTGTGCGTGACAGTGCCATTCATTGTGTGTGTGATTTGTGGTGCTCGATTTATTTGAAAAGTTTTAAGAAAAAGAGAGAAAGCAAAATCTATCTAATTATAAAATGGCTAAAGGGGGGCTGAGAATGACCGAACCCCGACCAAGTTTTGAGCTGCGATTCGATCAATTACGGTGCTAAGAAAATTGATTTATGGTGGTTTTTCAGAGAATGAGAGAAAAAAATAATGGCTTTTAGAAGTAAAGCGCGTTTAGTTGTGATGAGTTATGTGCTCTGAAAGTGCAACATGAAAGTTCTCTGCCACGTGCTCTGTGCCCATGTGTTTTATGATGGTGATGGAAGTTATTTTTGGTTTTAAAAGTTGTAATGAAAAGAAAAATATGAGAGAGAGGAAAAAAAAAGAAAATTTGTGGCTCGAAATCGATTTGCATTATATGGTAGTTCTCCCTCTATCTGAAAAAAGACGGGCATTCAAGTTTTTAATCAGAAAAATATATATATTACAATATTTCGTCGTCGTGAAAAATAAGAAAAAATAAATTTGAGCAAAAAGTTTTTGGTGCATCTGTAAAATGAAAAGTGAGTGAGGAAACGGCGTTTTATTTGTGATAAAATTCGGTGAAATTCAGGATCAAATTAAGCGCTGTAAGTTTCATTCGTTTATGGCATTTAACTTGAGAAAATATTACTAATAATAGGAAAAATCAACGATTAAATTATTAAAAGTTAAATTTTGTCTGAATTTTGGGGAGAAAAAGAAAAGTTTATGAAAGCAATGAAAAAAAAAAAGTTTTGTGCGCGAGTGCTGTGTGTGTGCGACTCCTCAGGTACCACTTTATCAAATCTCATTTGTGTTGTGCCATTTATGATATTTTTATTCCAATTAATATTTTTATCTAAAAGAAAATAATAATTTACAAAAAAAAAAAAAAGAAAAGTTTTTTAAGGTTTCTAGTGTGAAATGAAAATGAGCCAACCATTATTCTTCTATCGATCGAGAAGTGAAAGGACGGTTTTCGGGTCAACTCAGTTGATTGGGACCATTTCCCCCACTTTTACCGCAAACGTAAAGGATCTAATGTGTAAGTGCTGCCTGACCGCTGTGTTTTGATTAGGTGTGAAGATCGATCGAAAAGTGTGGTCTCAATCAACGGTTGAGTTTGAAAAGTTTGTGGCCGGGAAAAACAACACGCCTGAAATGTGTGTTTGTGTTAAATAGCGCTTAATTAGAATTCGGGCACTTGGCAGCTTTACTAAGAGTGTTAATGTGATGGTTCCAGAGCTTAATGAGCGATTAGCGTGTGTGAATGTGTTTGGGGTTCCTTTCGTCTACCGAAAAAAAAAAGAGTTATCACATGGGATTCCATCTGACGCGTGAATATTATAAATTTAAACATATTATTGTTAATGAATGTGATTTAATTTTAATTTTTTCATTTTAATTCTCTTAGAAAACACGCTCATTCATCAACTTCATCTTTAGAATTTTAGGAGTTGATCAGTTGTGAATTATTGTACAACACAATGTAAAAAATTAAATATTTAATTCTTAGCTAATAGCATTATACTAGTTAATTAGAAACGTATTTGCATATTAATAATTATTGTGATTTTACAGGCAAACCTAAATTGTTAATTTTTTTAATGTTTTACAGTTGTAGGGCCAATAATTTGTCTTTGAAACTTTTTTTTTTAAATTGTAATTGAATATTTTTGGGTCGTCAGTCTTGATTTTGTAATACAGTAATGTTATTTTCCAATCTATTATTAATATTTACTAATAATAAATGTGTATCGAAAAAACGTTTTTTAAAATGTTTAAAATTCTATTTTGTGTATTACACATTTAATAAGGAACGTTTTTTCTTTTTTAATTGTTAGGATCAAACCATTCATTTAAATTTATTTTTATCGAAACTTTATTTCATGATAATTTGAATAGTTCATTTTATGACTTTAAGAAATGAAAAGTTTGATTTGTTATTTTCTTCGATTTACTGACACCCAATATTGTAGTTGGGAAATTTAACCATGTGACTTTGATAGCACTTTAAATCATACAAATATTAATATTTTTTAAAAATTAAAATTTAAATGTGCATTGCATTAGTGTCTGATTTACAATGCGAAACGATTGCTTTTGTTTTATTTTTGTAATTTATTACTGAAATAAGTACATGTAGTAAATGTTCTCTGCATCGGATTTTATGTTGTTGATTTTTTTAAAAATTTTATTGAAGATTTTAAATTTGATAATGAATAATTATTTACCACTGTTTTAACAATTTCATTTCTATTAATTTTAACAAAATTTTGAATTCTTGACCAAGATATTTTAATATTAAATTATTAAGAGGGTTTACACAGGAAGAGTAATTCTTGAAAGTTTAAAAACATTACATGAGAGTATTATAATTTTACAATTCTGTAACAAATTCGTTTATATCTGAAAGATATTTTTATTAATTATTTCATGCTGACTTGAATTTTTAATTTCTGTAAAAACAGTAATAGCATTGATACTTGCAATGTGCATTAATTTTGTGGTTATAATTGAATATCCTGGGACCCAACATTTTCAAAATACAGTACCATTACTGGAGGGTTCCATTTTCTTTGAAGTTTGACATTTGACAGGACATCCATCGTTCCAGGGTAATCTTCTAAGAAGTTCAACAACATACTTCATATTTATTACTACATGTATTAAATAGTAAGCAATAAGTACTGTAAGTATCGACCAAATGGCTTGAAAACTGTTGGTTAGAATTTTATCGATTGCTTAAGTATTAATTTTTTTTATTTTAAGAATTCTGGCAATAGTATAAAATTACATGCATGATTATGTGATTTTCAATCTTCCTTGCTGGGCGAATACTTGTATTGTAGTTATCGATAATGAAAATATTATTTGTGTTGGTTGTTCGATCCTAATGAAGATTTTATTTTTAAGCTGTTGGAATTGGGCTTAAATTGGAAACTTGAGGTTTTTATTTTCTGAAACTGGAAGCATGCTTTTTAATTCTAGTTTTAGGATTACTAGAAGATTAATATACGAGTATTGTGGTGATTTATAGAATTTGTATTTGCACGATTCATTAACTGTAATTTAAAAAATGTTAGATGAAATTTCAACACATTTTTTTTTGTAATCGGAATTGAGATTGAAAGATCGTGAAAAATAGTAACTTTTGAAATAAAACAATTTTATTATTTTAATGCAATATGTATTTCTTAGCGATGGCATATTTTAGAACAAGCTGAATTCGCCTGATGAGACTGCCTTTCATAGTATTTCCCTAAAGGTAATTTCGACATGCTTTTACTCTTAAAATTTTTTATGTAATTATTTAGTGTGCGTAGGCTACTGTTACGTTTATGCAATTTACTTGTTAACGTTCTTCGTTTTTTATGCTGCAGTTTAAAAAATTTATTGCATCAATTATAAATTAGTTTTAAATGGGAAAAATCACTAGAAACGATAATTATTTTTTAAGATAAATTATATACCGTAAACTAGTTAATTTGTCTAGAAGGAATATTGTATAATACATTTTAATAGTATATTTCAGCGAATCGAATTAATTTAATATTTTTAATGTGCTACGTTATTGACTTATTAAGTGGTTCATATTGCTTTCAAAGAACCATATTTAAAAGCTTTCAAAGTATTTTTTTCTCCAAATAAGTAATATGCGTTTACTGGAGGGATAGATATTAATTAATTTAAAAACTATTAATTTATCTAAAATTATTAAAGACAAAAAAAAGTGAGATAGTAGGAGGACGTTAATAATATTATTAACATCATTTTGATAATACTGTAATATTTAATTGCATAAATAAGTAAATTCTAATACTAGATGGCGCGGCGGACTCTGACGGCGATTGATCCCCCCAGTCGAAAGGCCCTCTGGCGGGCATGTGTAAAATCACATAAACGCACCGCTTTCCGAAGAGAAAAGGTCGACAAATGCAAAATGGCGTGATGCTTTCGCGCTTCGATTGTTTATCTCAAACAAATTCGTAAAATTTTTACTACCAAATTCATCGATAGTGCGTCGAATTATGTGGAATCTGGACTGGCTTTATACCGACTAATATAATTTTTCGAAAATCGCGGTGAGTGTGCGCGAGTCTCGCTGAAATCTGAAACGATTGATGTGAAGGATATGTCGAAGAATGCTTTCTGCGGTTAAGGTCACTCCCATTGTAAAAAAAAATCGTGTAAGAAAAGCCGGTCTTTTCCATCATTTGTGAGAGGAAGATTGATTTTGTGTGATATGTGCTCATTTTTACGAGTATTGAGATCTCGTGGATTCTGATCGTTTTGATTGAAAACGTATTTCGCAAAGTGCTGAGCAGCTCCGGGACGCAGCTACATCAACCCCCCCTACAAAACCCAAGGTAAACTATTTCTCTTAATTTATTTTACATTTTAATACAGTAATATAAAATAACAAACAACTTTTTGCACGCCGCTAGACTTAATCTAATTCATAGCGAAAATCAAATATATTTACTAGAGAAGAAATAAGATGGAAGGTGTGTGTTTATATGCAAGTGGTAGGCAGAGGAGAAAAAAGTGAAAGGATAAAATTTAAAATTAAGACTTGTTTTTATTTATTTATTTTTTTTTTTGCTAAAAAATTAATCTGATAAAACCAACTGTCATTGAAGATGTTATTTGATAAGGTTAAGCAGAGAAGAAAAATAATGCTGTTAGTGAGCGAAGGAATTACACCTATTGCTTGGCCTCTCTCTCTCTCTCCCTGTCTCTCTCGCATTCCAGTTCAAATCAAGATTCAGTTGACGTTTTGTGTGTTGAAAAGATGTCCATTATTGCTAATGGCTTGATAAGCCATTAAACAACGTTTAGTTTGAGCTAAGTGTTCAATTAGGAAGCAGTTGAGACAGCAAGAAATTCGAGATTGATTTTTTTTTTAGATCCTGCTAATATCGCGTTAAACGCGCGGAGAACTAAATTTAGTTAATGTTGATGATGTTTCGAGAAAATTTCTTCACTATCAGCATTTTTTTAAAAAAAAAAAAAAAAAAGTCAAAAGAATAAATAAATAAAAAAAAAAACCAGTTGCAAGCAGTGAGTCAACGACGTTGCGCACCCCAATTCAGCTTAAAATAACTTTTTATTATTATTACCTATATGACTTTCTAATTAGTATTGTACAAGTAATTTCCTTTTTGAATTGTCGATTTGTTTAATATAATGATTTGAAAAGTTTGACTTTAATGCTACGTATTATTATTATTATTATTATTTTTTTTAAAAAAAATTATAAAAAGCTGCAGTATTTGAAATTAGGAAATCCTTTTGAATTTTTCTTACCGATATTGTTGAAATGCAATTACCTTGATAATGTATTTTGTTGAAATTTTTAATTTAAAGAAGGAAAATTTGAATTTTTCTGAGGTTAAAATGTCATCAATAATACTGAACGGTACTACTTTTTATTATATTTTTGTTTTTGAGGATTTTCCAATGACGAACAATGATTGAAACTCAATATTGCAGAAAATTGCGTTTTGTTAGCTTTAATAATATAGCGAGATAATCAAAAATCAATGACTACAATTTTTATTTTTTTAAAAATTTTTCTTTCAAGGTTCATGGTTATTTACCAAATTTCAAAAAAAAAAATTTTCTGTCTTGTTGAAGGTGTATCTCTAAAAATCGAAATTACTGTATTTGCTAAGGCTTTTTATTTATTTATTACAAAGGTTATTATTGTTTTCCCGTTGTTAATACCTGCGAGTATAGCATTGTTATTCCGTTTTCTGTGCCGATTTGTGCATTATGAGACGGAATAGGAAACGGAAACAGTCTTCTTTTCATTTATCAAATTTCCTATCAATATTGGGTATCTTCAGTTGATTTGAAAAGAAATTTCAATACAAAAAGGCAGTCTGTGTAACGACGCTGAAGGGAAGTAGGGAATATTTGCTTAAAGGAAATATACAAAACAATGATACAAAAATGTTTAAATAATAAAAGTAATGATCACAATAAGCATTACTTTTTTTAAAAAAATTCCGTAATTGTTTTCTTAAAATAAAATTTTCAGTAGTCAAAACATTTAACTGAAAATTTTGTTGTTTCGATCAAATCTTTACAATTATTATTGACGTTTATTTAAACAAACAAAATACACGTAAGCTTACAGCTTATACTAATGCAGTTAAAAATGACGAATGTATGAGTTGTGTTTTGTATTTTCTAATAATAACATTGGGTTAGCTTTTGAACCACTTGACCGGGATGTGTGTTGAGGAAGAGCCAAGGAAGTGTTTGCAATTAGTAAAACGCTTAGTTTAGCACTAACGACGTGTGCACCTGTTTCTAACCAAATGGTTGCCGCGTTAGTCATCAACCTAGAGCTCACTTTTCTCTCTCTCTCTTTCGGTTTGTTTATTTATTTATATTGTTATAATAATTAATCAGTTGAAACGTTATCTGCACTATTTGTATTTTTAAGTTTTTTTAAATTTTGCTGCGGTGATTTATCTGAAATGAACTGAAACTCCTCGTTGTTGGTTTTTATTTCAATGCCTAAGATAATTTGTAAGTAATAGATCGCGTCGGTATTATTTATCTCCGGAAAGGGACATCACTTTTATTTATTTTTTTTTTTCATTTTCTCGCCCTTTTGGAAGTGAGTCAAGAATGCCAAGCGCGTGCTTACGGACGCTACAGCGTTACGTTAGGCGGTAAAGGGAGATGGCGCTCCGCTCAAAATAGTCGCATGGAAAGTAGGTAGTCTGTCGGATGTCTGCTTCCGCTAGTACTTTTTTTTTTTCTAAAATCATTAACTTTTTGGAATTCTTTTTCGTTCATTCAAAGTTGTGCGCGGTGAGACGTCTATTTTTTTTTTCTTTTTTTTCTCTACCCTAGCTTGTAAGTGTCAAGAGACGCGCGAAAAATGACGTCTAGTCGCTCTTAGTCCAAGTTGAACTTATTTTCTCTTTCTCCGTTATCGATTGATAGGCTGCAAAACGCCGCATTAGTTGAGGCTAGATAAGATTTGTATTATGAAAATGTTTTGGATATAAGGGATTATTATTACGGTACTATACATAATGCATGTACGGTATCAGATGAATGATGTCACTCGGTTGACACCGATAAGCGAGGGCGGTATACGTTTTAATGGGTACAGTCAGTTGATGCGAATCATGCACGATCGAATTTCGTGAAATTGGCATATAAATGAAATTCCGTGTTAAGATGAGATTTGGAATTTTTTTTTTTAAGACGAGGTGAGTTATTCGTACAGTTGGCACGATATTTTTTGGATAATTATCTGAAAAATAGCGTGTAAATGTAGACCGTGAAATGTTTATCCGCGTTCTTATTCTACGATTTTTTGGATGATTGACTTTCAGATATGGAAAAACAGGGGTTTTTTTTTTAATTTGATTTTATGAGCGCTTATTAAATACATGTATATTTTACGTTAACTTTTATTTCATGATTTTTTGCGATTAAATCGATGCCGTTTTTTTTTTTTTTTTTTAATATTTTGCAGATTTTACTGCCGTAGAGAAACATGTTGGGTCTTTCTGGACTTAATATAAAAGAAAATAAATGTTACATTCAGACTTTAATAATGAATAGTTGGTATTTTATTAAAGTACTGTATGCAATCTATTGTTTAGCATTATTGGAACCGGTGCCAAAAACTGTTAGGTGAAAAATTATCGAAGCATTTATACTGAACAGAAATTCAAAATACAGTATTGGTTTATTCGGAATTTTAATGAGTTGAAAATAATATTCAACAGACTGTTACTTTTTCACGTTTTGCGTTCGTGTTAACGCGCGGGCTTTATATTTAATTAAAATTTCATGATACTGTATTTAAATTTATCAAACAAATTCTCACAAAATACAAGATGCCCCAAGAAACCTTCCAATCCGAACTAATTGGGGGAATTTTGGTTTATTTTGTAATACGTAATCGTATTTAAAAAATAAACTTTTTCTGCGTTCTTTTTTTTTCAAATATTTTTGGGTTTTCTGTTTTTTTTTTTGTTTTGTTAGGTTTGTTCGGATTAACGGTTTTTTTGGATTGGAGGGGTTCTACTGTACATGACAGTATTTTATAAATAAAAATACCGTTTTAAGTTTTGATTTACGAAAATTACTAATTTTTTTTTATTCCGCGGCAGAAAAAAAAAAAAAAAAAACTGAAATTTTGTAAATGGGATTTGACGTTGGGTAAATAATTTAAATATTAAAACGGAATGTATGTTTTTTTTGTTTTTGCGGCGAGATTTGAGTTCCCGGTATTGATTTTGCATACGCGAGTTGCGAGCTGACTTGAAAGCATGCAAATCTGAGGACAATTATTGCGTTTGCTTTTGATTCATCCCTATTAACAATAAACTCGCGTTTGATTGAGGTTACCAATTGGTGAATCACGCCACGTCGACTCGTCATTTTGATTTCTTTTGGTGTAAAAGTCGTCGTTGAAGGATTAAAAGACAGTTGAGTCTGGCAAGTGTTCCGGAGCCGAAAAAACGCATCGAATGAAAAGAGAGAGAGAGAAAAAAAATTAGTAGGAATCAAAAAAATGGGAAAATAATTGAGTCGCACTTTTGAAGCAACTAGCGTTTATTTCTGGTTTTGTCATTGTCCTCGATTTTTTTTTGTTGAAACGAAGTGATTTGAAAATTGGCAAAGTCATCGTCACCCGTTTCGTTCGCCGTCTTAATCTTTTTTCCATGTTCGGTCTTCCCGAACCAAATGCGTTTCATTGAAGAAAAACGTAACTTTTTAGTCTTTCTCTCGCTGTAATGCTCTCCTAACCCCATCAGCATCGCTTCTGTAAATTAGTAACTGCATGTGGTCCACTTTTTTTTCCTCCCGTCTCTTTCTGGTCTTTTTCGGTCCGCGTTTGTTCTCATTGGCCGAGTTCATCAAACGCTCTCAAAATGTACATGTTGTGACTTGACTACTTTTTTTTTTTTTTTGTTTCGTATTTTTTTTTTCTGATTCTAGATTTAATTAGCCGAATATTAATTATTTTTGCAGCTACGGCGTTAGTCGACACCCCCTTAAAAGTGTTGAATTCGGCGTTGAACTCAATTAAGTAACACGATGAGTGCGCGTGTTTGATAATGTGAGAACACGAGGGAAGGGATTACACGGCGAGCGAGAGAGATAATCCGGGGGATTTTAAATCTCCGCCGTGAAAATATTATTATACAGCATTGAATATTTAATTTCAAGGATTTTTTTTTCTCTCTCTTTTATGCGTAAAAAAAATTCTACTCGACTGATAATAATAATAATAGTCTAGCGTGAAAATGTTATGCGAGTTTTACGTTTGGCTGATCGCTTTAGGTAGTTACATCACCTGAATGACGTCATTGATGCTTTTTCAAGGCACGCCTCAAACGTTGGTTTTATCTCTCTAGTTTTTGGAAATTTGTGTAAGGTTTGGGGAGAATTTTTTATTATTATTATTTCGAAAAGTCAGGATGTTTCTGTTTTGTCGTTTTCTCGTGAACATGATTTATTACCTGCGTTGTAGATTTTTTTTTTTGTAAATGGGATCGCCTTAATACGTTTACAGAGTGGATCCCAGATCAACCCGAATCAATGACTCATTCGTTCAAGAAGTTTGTTGTCGTGAAATCTACCATGGCAAAAGTTAATTTCAAACACTGTCCAAGGTTTGTTTCAAAGATTTAAAATAAAGGATGTGTGATAAACAATAGAGGAAATTTTTTTATTATCGTAGTTCAAAGGCCCTTTTTGATCTATAAATCTCCCCAGTGGCATGTTGCGTTTATGGTCTAAAGGCAAAAAAAAAAAAAAACATGGTTCGATGAGAAAAGAAAAAAAAATAAAAGCTGTTGTTTGGACATGAGGAAGAGCGTCACGTGACGGTATCTTTAAACGATCGAGCAAAAGTTTTAGCTCTTACACGTATTTACTTGTTTAGGATAGTGTGAAAGATAAGGCACCTCTGATCTTATCACTTTTTTTTTTTTCTCAATGGCAGTCATTGTACGTTGTTGTTGTTGTCGTCGTCGCTGCACTGCGTGAACTTGTACTTATTTTTAGGATGGAATAAAATGTGCGATGTATATTACAACTTACATGTCAATCCCGTAAAAAAATAAATAAACGTATCGATAGAAAATTTAAAGTAATCGATTCGGGCGGTACTGCGAGCGAGTACTTATCAATATCACGTTTTTTGCGTCACCTTGTAAATTAATAATAGACGCGCTAAACCGTAGCCGCTCTAGAGCGCTTTCGCGAAGCTAGCGTAAGGCTGAGTGGAAAAGAGCTGCGAGGGAGAGTTCAGTTATTCTCTTGCGGTGCTGTGTTTGAGGTTTGACCTCAGTTTGACGAAGTTTTTTTCCCGCGCCGTCATTGAATATTTTATTTTTCCGCGCGCTTATTTCTGATTTCACGGATCTTTTCGGATTTTATTTGTGCGTGTAAAGAAGAGTGTGCGTGTGGATTTGTATTCGATAAATGAACGCGTACGTTTGAATTTTGATAAAACTCGTAAAAGCGCGATATAATTTTCCTTCAGCGGGGTCGTCGTCTTCTTGTACGGCTTGTTGTGCGCGCGGACTGGTTCAGGCTGTTGTACGGCGAAGAAGGGATGGAATAATCCGCGTGAGTCGAGGGAAATGGGAGAGTCGTAAATTTCAGGTACGGTGTCAATCGAATTTTCTCTTTTTTTTCTCTCTCGCCTTCATCTCCTTCTCGTTTTTGTGTGCACGCACTTACTGCTTCCGAATCGATATAAATATTTCTTTCCAAACTAATAACATAGAGCCAAAATAAATCAAATTGATAGTAATGGGGTGGTTGGTGGTTGAGCGCTCTTTTTTTTTTCTTCTTCTTCTTCTATTTTGTACATTAGTTGTTATGGCTGAGAACTCCCTCCATTGTGAAAGTAATAGGAAGGTTGAGAAATACCTTTGACCGCGGAGGAAAAAAAAAAGAAGAGAGAATTGTTGTTCCCTCGTTTAACCAAAAACCTCGAGCCACTCGTTCCCAGCGATAAACCGATTTAGTTACGTGAATTTCTAGAGGCAAAAAAAAAAAAATAATAATAATAAAAAACGTGAATATTTAAAACATTTTCGGAGAATTCTCTTTTTTAATGGCGCTAAATAGATGAGAATGCAAATTTCGAGATTTGCCCCGAAGGTCTTTCGAAAATTGGTTAAAACTTTTTATTTTTATCCAAAAAATATTAAATTTCATTCCCGAAGTTGAAGAGTTGGATTTTTTTTTTTTATAAATTTCGCCGTAATTAAATTTACATCTGTGGTATGTTTTTTTAAATTGGAATTGTTGCGTTAAAACGTTTCGTATTATTGTATTTTACAGCGAGTTCGGAGTTTCAAGGATTTTTTTTTTTTAAAGAAAATGTTGAAAGGAATAAAAAGATTATTTTATTTTACGTAGGCTGTGTGTTTGTGACACCTGCGTAATCCCAGCCGTCAGACACTCCAACGTTTTAAGTGTGTTGGATTTGAAAGTCTGCAAACTTTATTTTTTATTCTCCTAAGAGTTTATTCACTTCCTGACGTTTTCGATTTCCTGTTTGAAAAGAAAATTAAAGAGATGAAAAGAAGAAAAAAAAAAAATGTTTTAAGTGCGCTCGAAATATGTGTGTGTGTACGAAGAAGCTGTTGTTGAGAGGCTTCGACGAAACTCCGTCAAAGGAGAGAGATACCCCACAACCGAAACATTGAAATGACAGATAAATGATTCCATTAACTATAATAAATTAACACGAATTAACTCGTAAGATGAGTGTGTATATACATAGTGTGGCATAAAGTAATGAGACTGTTTACAGTTTTAATAAAATGTTGTATTATTAGAAAAGTTGAAATCAATGCTAGCTCCCTCACCAACGGAGACCACCTCCCCCACTCTTAGTAACAGTGCTGGAGCCCTACGATAGAAGTAGAACCATATGTTTTTGGTCGCTCACAGCTTTCCAATGCCACAAAGATCGACCTTTCAAGTGGATTTTTCAAAATTATTAGGAAGCGACAAAACAGGGTCCCATACTAATATCTGGGGAGATGTAAGGGTTAGGCTCCTTATAAAGGCCCTTTTCCTTCAAAAATTTTAATTTTTTTTTAAATTTAACCATGACCAACATTGAGAAAATCGTGACCGACCAAAATTATGTACAGTACATGGGATGATGGGGTACTCGGGTTACATGGTCGAAGAGTAGTGCTGAGAGTGGGGGAGGGGTTTCTTTTGAAGGGGTCAGAATTTGAATTTGGAAACCGTGTTTCACCGTGTATAAAAATCGCATTGAAAATTAAATTATTTGTTGCTTAAAATCATGGTACGATATAGTATTAATTGTTTTAGGTCATTTTGCTAATTTAATAAGGGCGAGTGCGATCTTTTAGTTGCAACTTTTTCGTTTACCGGATGGAAAGACGAGTTGATGTGAATCATCTATCAAAGGGTGAGCTTAGTATAGGAGGAGCTGATGAAATATTTGGCGTCTATTAGCACTATGTTCAGCTTAACATTTTAATTATTTTTATTGTTTGCGAGTTTTCATTTTTTTTTTTTTTTTTGATTTTGTTGCTGACGACGCTTTAAATTGGGTTTTATCGGCGATAAATGCCAGCCACGAGCTATTTTTACGTTTCTTAACGACGCTAATGACACTTGAATCCGAGGCTGGTGGAGGCGACGATTTAGACTTAAATTTCGTCGGCTTTTCATTATAAATTTAAATTGACGCATTAAAATTTTTTTTTTTTGGTTATTTTTTTTTTTCTTGTTGGTTAGCAGCTACCGTTGTTGAATATTTTGACAAGGGTGGCGGACGAATGACTATTTATTATTATTTTTGAGCGTGCTGGAAAGCCAATTAGTAAATATTAGATTAGCAGATTGACGCGTGTAGACCGACAAATCACACACCATGTTAACCAACAAGCAACGAGATTGAATTGAATGGCGACATCGCTCTATCTCACTCGCTTTGACACTTGATGATTCAACAACCGTCAGTGTACATGTACTGGATGGATCTTTATACGAACGGGGACAACGGCATTTTGGGTCTGGTGGGATTCTCGATGTTTTAATAATTATTTTGATAGTGGTCAATGACAAGTAAATTTTTGATAAAATACAATATAAAATGTACACGTAAGAAAAGTTTAAGTTTTATGATTATTAAAATTAATAAATCTTAACGCGGATTTCAAATGACCAATCTCGAAAATTAATTTAATTGAAGTTTATCTCTTTCTTCCAGCTGGAAATTTAATCATATGAGATAAATGTAAACTCGATTGTTTGTTAGGCCAATTAATTGTAGTTTTTAATATATCGTTTATCATAAAAATAAATTTAATGTACGGTATAAATCTAATTGGAATTAATTTAATCTCCATGTGGTTTAGTCTAGTTAGTTTTATAATGTTGAATGAACTTGTATTGAATTTTTTTTTTTGGTCAGGCTAGGAATGAGATTTGAGTTTTAGCTTTTTTAAAAAAAAAAAAAATCTGTAGAACATGCGCAGATAGAATTAGGGCATTTTAAAATTAGTTTAGACTGAATTTTGTCAATGAAGATTTTGTATGCTACTGTACACAGTATGTGTATCGAACGACCTCTTTGCAATGCGAATTATAGATTATTAGACATTTGTAAATTATTTCGGTTGGAAAAATATTGTTTATAATATTTTTAAAAATGACTGTTATTAGTTATAAATGAAATTGTCAGGTGAAAGGGAAACTATTTCCGCACAGAAAAAAAAAAATTTTTTTTGGAAAACGTTTTAAAGAGTTTTGAAAGGGAAAAGTGAACGGAATAAATAATTTGTGGCTTTCTCATGCTGGCCTTTAATCGTCCTACATTCGGTTTCCGCCAACCTTTCGTCATTCGGCCTTTCAATTGCTCGCAACCCGTTTATTATTTATCTGAGCCAAATCCTCGAGTGGGCGTGGCTAGCAATTAATTTGTCTCGCGGAACGAAATATTATGGCTGATCGCCCGTGTTAATTTTGAATATGAAAGGATAACGCGGACGGGGCTAAGTTAGGAGGGAAGGGGGTGGTCAAGGTCGGAGTAGGTGAGCCCGGTCATTTCGAATGAATGAGAGGCATCCTCGTCGGATATCTCATTTTCGAGAGAATGGGCTACGGAATTTTATACTGTATTTTGTTTAAAAGGTGGTTTGTAATTGAGCTCGATTAACGCTCAATTTATTTGTACTTTTTTTAAAAATGAACCGTTATAATTATTGCGTTGGAAAGGTTGTTCAACGTTTTTAGGTCGCGGAACGTGCACTTGAAGCGTGCAAAATTGATTCTTTGTTTCTATTCATCTCGATAAATAATGATAGAATTGACGGGTAAAAAAAAAGTTAAGGTTATAAATTAGAAAAAAAAAAGGGGGGAAAAGTAAAAAAAATATTAAGCTCAGGGCACAAACAAATTTCGAAAGAAAATTTGGCTTTTAAGAAAAATTAGAAGAAGAAAAATGGCGAATTTGTAAAGCTATTAACTAAATGGAGGTAGGTTAGTAGTGCGATGGAAGTGGCCTGGGGCGTTTTGGTTAGGGTAATTGGAGAGAGGAGAATGGACGCTTTCTACTCAAATGGGAAAATAATAAAGTGAAATCTCCAAAACGAGGAACCTCTAGCAGGTGGAAATTTTTTTTGAGTTGGAAAAATTTATGTTTACTAATTCGAACGACGATTTACTGCATAATTACAATTTTATACAGTATATAATAATATTTTTAAGTTTTTAACGTAATACTGTATGTACATATAACCTTACGCCACCAATGGCGAAAGTGTGACCGAAACAGTAGAATTTGCTAGAAAAAATTCCATCAAAATCATTTTGGGTAACACGATGAGTGCCGATTTTATTATGATGTTTGAATAAAATATGCACGTACGGTACGAGTCTAATACTGTAATTATGAAAATGAAAAATTTGGTTATCTTTTTACTCAAAATTTTATTTTCGGTTAAACAGGCATGTTTCGTTTTACTGTACCGGTACGGAGGTTTGACTTTAAAAATTAAAAATGCTGTAAACTTGGTTCAAAAGAAATGTTGAAAAGACCTCCAGAACGCGGAAAAAATGCTTCGGACTCTTGAATTTCGTTGAAAGACTTTTCTTTTTTTACGAGAAGATTGTAAATAAGGAGGGTTAATGCAGGGGGAAAAAGAGAGAAAACATGTTGCAGTTTGTTTTGGGGTGTAGATAACGAAAATAGGGGGGGGGGGGGGGGGGAAGTGGGGTATGAGAGAGGTGAACGAAGAAAGTGTGTCTGACCCTTGGAAGAGAAAAGGAACGGATGTGTCATGTACACTTGTAGCGCCACTTGCTCCCTCGGTACGTACAGAGAGCTGCCATGGTTTAGGGAGCGAGATGGCTGAAGACGAGAAGGCTGTGTGTGTGTGTCACGTGACTCGTTTTTGGGTAAGTGTGGGAAAATGTGTCCGGGGTGAGCGAAACAAAAGCCAACGCAATCTTTGTTTATTCAAATCTTTTTTAGCGCTGATGAGGTAGGGGGTTAGGTGCTAAGAGTCAAGGGCCAATCTACACTCTCAAACGCCGTTCTTTCCGAAAATTTATTAAACACAGCGCTGTAATTGCATGGCTACCACTCGGCCAAATCTACGCGTTCCAGCTGCTGGCTATTGTTTTTAAATATTTATGGTTTTAAAGTTTTACGACCTAATGAGAAAGCCTTCAAAAATAAGTCAAAACTAACTTCGTTGTCACCGGAAATCCTAATCTAAATTTGGTGACCTAAGCTTGATTTAAATTTTTTGTGGCAACAAAAATCAGGTTAATTTTTTAAATAAATTGCGCTTTGAAAATGAGCTTTTTATTATAGGATGTTTGAAACGAGATGCAAATTCTATTTTTAGAACAAGGTTAAGACTTTTTGAAAAATAGACGCAGATCCATAAATAATTCTTTTTTTTCTCTCTCTCTCTAATCTTCCTTTTATCTTTGTGTTGGGTAGCAAAGACAGATTAATCACGCAGTTAAACTGAAATCGGTGTAAAACGAGGATTAAATGAAAGTAAATGTCAGAGACTATGTTGATGAGGTTTTTTTTTGTAGCTGGTGTTCCCGTTATCTTTCCGGCTATAATGGACACGTACTGTAGTAATGAAGCAGTGGAATTATGACCTCTTTAACTTTTATGATTTAAAAAGCTAATTGATAAGTCAAAGGTCGATCGCATTCGAAACTTAATTATTACAGCGCCGTGTAGTATATATAGAATAAAAATTATGATTTTCGAAGGAAGAAAATGGATGACGATTTTAATGGATGATTGAAAGCCATTGTTGGTCTATAAAAAACAATAACGAATTGTTTATTGCGTTTCGATTTTTTTTTGTTACGTATACTATGCATGTACTGTGAGGAGTATTACACTTTTATTTCCGGCTTTTAAGTTCTACTTTGGATAATAAAATGAGGTGTCACGCTTTTTTTTTCTCTTCCTTCTGCCGTTTTTAATCCCAAATTTATTATAATGGAATTGGTAGCCGGAAGCGAATAAATTTTATTAAGAATTCTGTATAATTTTTTTGGCAAAAATTTAGTCTTTAGATAGTATACAGTACTGTACTAGTATTATGATTTTTTTATAACTTTTGATTAGTTTGCAAGTGAGTTTTATCAATCGTGTGTTTAAAACTAATAATAATCAACTTTGTACGTAACAGTGTACTATGCGTGCTCAATTGCTTCGCGGATCTTGAAATGATTGTTTCGTTTCTGGTTCTTTCTGGACGCTCGTTCTCGAGCGCCGAGCGGGGTTTGGTAGTGTGAATGCGACTGTAATGTCTATTTGATTTGAAGTGTCACGTATTAATTCTAGTTTTTCTATATATAATTACCCGATATTATTCTGGGGCAAGATTTGAAGATGGAATGAGATTGAATTCGCAGCTGCGATTGTCACGTCGCATTATGCGTTGTCTGCTACTGACCTCTGCGCATAATCGACTGTTTCACAGCGCCTATCTAAAAGGGATTTTCAATCCACTCTCACATCGGAGTCGTAAATTGGAGATTGGGTAGTTTTGGATCTCGAAAAATAGAAAACGAAAAGAACTTTTTATAAAAAAATTTTGTTAGGTGAACGGGGGTAAACTACGAGTAATACACAAAACCTCTCGATTTTACTTGTTAATAAAATTTAGCCTGCCTATTTGTTTAATTTGATTTTAAAAATATATGGTAGCGAAATTTATATCAGGTTTAAATTAAAATTACTTTTTTTCCCCCTCCAAATTTATTGTTTTGAAACGAAAAATCAAAGTTTTTTTTTTTTTTTTTTTGATGATTTAAGTTTATTTCTTTCCCTATCTGCTAGAAGTGTTACGAGAGCAAAAAATAGGCGTGAATAAGTCGGATGAATAATTCAGGCATTTTGGAAATCGTTTATGAAATTGAAATATAGAATAGCGAGGGGGTGGTTTTGGGGTCTTCTCACTAGGTTGTCGAGTGAGTTTTTTTTTTTTTTTGCTGGCACGCATGTATTATGCATATCCTGATATGAATTGGTGTTGTGCGGGCCGAGTGTTGAATACTGAGGGAAATTGTTGAGTCGGTGTGGGAGAGATGAGGTAGCTGCTAGGTTGAGCGGGTGGACATGTTTTATTTATCGCATCGATACGTCGATGATTAGAATATCCAATTGGCGAAACCGTTAGGAAATTCTTCACTTCCGTTTACCTTGTCAACTGAAACCGCCGTTTGGCGCTGCTGCTACTACAGTACTTGTACTGTACATCACTATTGTCATTGTAGTTGTAAAGACGTGCAAATTTTCAGATAAAAAAAAAAAAATTTTTTTTTGTGTAAGCCAATGCTGTTGCTTAGATAAGAGCATAAAATTGTGAACGCGTTGTCATAAAATTTGAAAGTACCGGTATGCGCAAAAATTATTTTAGTTATGGGGCGGTAATAATATGTTGTTTTAGTCGTTAGATTGAAGCAGTTGACATAGATTTAATCAGGATTTGCTCGTTGTTCTCGGAAGATGACAGGGTCACGTGAGGCGATTTCGCTCGTCTAATTAATTTTATAAAATACTATTGAGCCAAATTACGCAGAACCCAGTTCAACGAATTTCTTGCTCGGCGTGCAGTGTGGTGGCGCCACGCATTTTCGTGTGGTGCCACGCTATACAGGAAGACAACAAAATATTGATTTCTATCCTGGAAAACGTGAAATACTGTATACAGTACTCGATTTGTCTAAATATCATTTTAAATTTTATTATATTTATTAAATAAAATTTTTTGGAGATTTGGTGAATAATAATTGAAGGACACCAACTAAGCATTTCTGGCGTCCCAGTATTTATTAAATTATAAGCGGTTGCTCTTTTTCTAGGTGATTTGAGAATAAAAAATTATGGCAGTTAGTTTGCTTATTAATTTTTTTTTTTTTTTGGTTTTTGATATGAGGATTAATGTGGTTAAATCCATCAATCCGATGTCGCTATAAACGTTTTCGAACGCGGTTGAAGAATCGACGTTTATTTATTCTCGATTTTAATTTCCTCCGAGTTTAACGGGTAGTTAAAAGCGGTGAAGCGGAAGTTATTAAGTGTGATTAAACGTGATGAATGTGTAATAATTTCGACCTGGTTATACTCTTAAAGAGGGAGGGAGGGAGAAAAAAAAAAGAAGATATAATCCAAGTCCAATTACTAAAGGAAATCGGATTTGGTGTTAGCGAAATGAGACTTGACCGGATTTTGCTTCATTCGTCGTCGTCGCTTCTGTGCAGTAATATTATTTTCCCTTTCTTGGTAGAGATAATCGATCGGTTATTAAAATAATGTAACGCAAAAAGGAGATGCGGAAAAGTAAGAAAGAGATAGAGAGAGAGGAAAAAGCAAGATGGCGGCGCTCGATGTTCAACAGGCTAATGGAAACGCGGGTTTAGGTAGAGGGAAGTAGGGAGCAAAGAGAGCAAACAATTTCCAGTCATTTCGTTATAAAACTAAAAGATGGAAAACAAGAGGACGAGATAGAGTGAGTGAGGGGAATGAATGAGGGGTTTTCTGATTAAAAATCGATCGCCAGCCTCTAACGTTTTACGTGCGGCAGTTTGAATACTACAGTATGGAAGAGGGGAGGCCGCGAATAAGTGAGGCTAGGTTGGGCGCGGATGACGAGGGACGACGAGTGACACCGCGGCCGCTGGGAAAAAGACAGGGACGACGACTGGAAATAGAAAACGAAACGCGGCATTTGGGGATTTAATGCGGAATTTTGTGAAAAGAGGGAGGGAAGAAAGTTTAGGATGGAAGGACGCTTTTTTTTTTAATCTCTTTCCAGCCACACATGGAACTGAACGCGACGCTGGATTTATATGCGCAGTTCGATTATTTCATCGATCGATTTGCGCATGTTTTCCAAGGTTTTTTTTTTTTTCTTACCATTTTCTTTTCTCATATATATTTTTTTTTAATAGACTTTTTTTTTTGTTTGAGGGTGTCGAGCGGTAACACAGGTTTTTACTTGTTTATCTATGCCAGCGTTCAACTCCGCCTCCGTTAGAAGCAGGGCGCATGCGTGGGCAAGCCAGTTTTTGTTTTTCTCTTTGGAAAGCGTGGCTGGCGGTTGAATGCGATCAATTCTCTTCTTTAATTAATATTGAATTTTTTTCCCCACCGTGTTTTAATTCGTTTATAAACTGCTCTTTTCCCGGTTTTTTTTTTTTTTTATTTTATTTATTATTTTTTCGATGTAAATTATTCGCGTAAATTGCTTCCCTCGTTTTTCTTAATTCGCTGCCCCTATTTTACCCCTTCTTCGTCTTCCGTCAATGGGCGTCGATTACTTGTTGTTGTTCACGTACACCAGGGGCGTTTCAGTGTTTACGGAAATTTTTCTGTTTTTTATTTTTCATAAATTTACCCTGTTTTTTTTTTTTTTTTCGTTTTCCCTGTTGCTTTTTCTTCTTTGCATAATCTATTTTCTTTTTCCTAGTGATTTTTTTTTTTTAAAACATTTTTTTTTTTATTTGAGTTTGCGCTGTGGGTATCGTTTTCGTAACCCGCGATGATGCTCTCATCTAAAAGCTATTGATTTCTTAAACGTGGAAAAGCTGTGGGTGTGTGTATATTGAGCGTGGAAGGTGTTAATACCTAAAGTCTTAGCCGATTTTTTTTTTTTTTTGTCTTCGCGCTATGTGAGAGAATTTGAATAAATAAAATTAAACTTTTAAATAAAAAATTTGCGAAACACTTAGAAACGTCTTCTTAACAGGGCACGGCTTTAAAAAGGTCGATTTTCTTTTTTTTTCTTCTTCATTCTTTAAAGCGCGAACGTTAGCTACCGTAAGGATAACATTATAAATGAATAATTAAATATTCGAAATAACGTAATGAAATTTTAAATCAGAAAAATATTGCAATATGATCGAAGTAATTGATTATTTGGAATTATGGGGGATATGGTAAAGTTATTTATTGATTCTTTTAAATGGAGGGGGAAACGTCTTTATAACGAATGGTATCAGTTTAGCAAAATTGATTTTATAGTCTTCATTGAGGGATTATAAATTTATTACGGTAGTGAATACAGTTTTTTTTTTCGGCCTTGCAAATGCTATTGTAAAATTAAATAGTAACGCTTTAGTTTCTTGAGAAAACGCCGTGCTTCATGTTTTAAAATTATTAATGACAACAATTTGAATAGGACTTTGGCTGGGCATTATAAATAATATCCAATGTAAAATCTTATAAAGTGAGAATGCATTATTATAATAATGCTTTTAATTTTTTAATTAATTACCGGTACTGTATTTTTAAATTTTTGAAATTAAAATTCAGCAGTGCTATTCTCCTGAGTAATGAGTAAAATTTGTAATTTGACAAATTTTATTTACCGGTATTTAAAATAATTTCCTGTATAAATGTTGATTCCATTTTATCCTCGCGTTTACTTATTGAATTTGTAATCTGTTAAGTTATTTTTTTTTTCTTTCTTTGTTCTATTATAATATTTATTATAATGCCTATGACACCAACTAACCCAGTTTATTCTCTTTTTCGATGTCTAATCAATTTTTTTTTTTTTTTTGCTACTTAAAACGTGGGTGGGAGTGAGGGAGGATGACGCGATGAAATAAAGCTTTTTGGAGTGTTTGCAGTTGTATTTGTGGCACTCGACACGAGAAGGCTTTCGTTTAATCGAGACGCGCGGGAAGGAAGGGGGAAGGAAAGAAAAAAAAAAAACAACGCTCTGAGATGAAACGCAGACATAACGGGTGAACGTAACCGTAGGTGCACACGTCGTCTACGTTTGCCGTATCGGATGAGAGATGCATATTTAATAAACCGTGATTGAAGCGCCCGCGCTCTTCATCTTTTTTTTAATGCATTTTTGATCAAATCTTTTCTTCTCATTTTTATTTGGTAACGAGCTTGGCGTTTTTTTTTTTTTTTTTAGCTGGGATGTGATGTTGGAAAGGTAAAGCAGATACGCTTCTAAGCCTAATTTTCTTTTGTCGGATGTATTCAAGGGATTTTTCCTTGATTTGCATTTGATTGCGCTTGTTTGTTTTTTTCTTTTCTTTCTCTCAGATCCGAATTTACTTATAAAAACGTTTGCTTTTGTGTTTACGCCTAGTCTTATTTTACCCCGTCGAAGATTTTTTTTATTTTTTTCTCATTTTCTTGAGCTGTTGTTTTGTTTGAGGTGTGTGTGTGTATCACAGATGGAACTGCGATCGTTTTCAATCCCTATGCAAATTATGCGAAGACGCGGTTTATGATTTCGATTTGAATGAAACGATACAGGATAGGACGAAAAAATATATATATATTTTTTATCGACGTGCTATTGTCAGGTGAAAATTCTTTTACGCGGTTTTTTTTTGTAAAGTATGTTATTGTCGAGTTTATCTGCGATTTAAAAATTCAATTTTCTTTATACCGGAATCGGGAGAAATATATACAATTACTGTATTTCGTTTAATCGATGGGGTGGGTCTGATAACCATTTCATCGATTTCATATTCAAAACTTTTGTAGAATGAATTTTTTTTAACCGCTAACGTTCGTTTTTTTTTTATATAGCGAATTTGTGGTTTTTAAAAAATGTTTTTGACGTGGGATAAATATGGTAAGACTTTGTATTGA
>JAQGAZ010001361.1:0-31157 GCA_034692225.1 Polydesmus complanatus
TCCACACTCCAACGTCATAAGCATTAGAGTTAAGGATAAGAACGAGGTAAAAAGCTAAACCGCAATCTCTCTAATAATCAATAAAATCCAATGAGATAAAATTAAAAACAAAATTTATTTATTGTTTATGTGGGTCAAGATAAATAATATTCCAAACCGCAACTACAGTACAGGGTATTACAAATTTTAGCTTATTTATAATTATCTCGAAGAAAAAAAATTACATTAATTACCGAAAGCATCTATTTATTTCCATACATTATTATACGATTTAAAAAAAAAGTTTTATAGGTTTATAATATTTTTTTAAATTTAAAACATAATTATGCTATTATATTGCCAAGTAAAATTTTATTCTATCCACATTATTTGAGTACCGTACTTCCCGTTTACAATAATAATTCTTAAAAGAAAATTGAAGTTGATGGCTTGTCACAATAATTATTGCTACAGACAAATTGTGGGGTTTTTTTAAACAAAGATTTTCAACTTTTCAACTACATAATACTTTTTTAGTTACATAATTAAAATTAACGCACAATTTTATACAAAAACAATTCACATTGATATAAGTGTTTAAAATAATCTTGTGGTGGAATAAAATATGTTTTACGAATGTGGTAAATCCACAATAAAAATCAACTTTAAAAGTGCGCTTTTCAATAATAATGTTCATCGATCAGAAATCTAATAAATTATTTGCATTCCTTTGCCTATTGGTGCAAATTATTTAAAAGAACATAATTATTGTTTTTAATCTAATTTTAATGCAGTTACGATCTTTTAATTTCAAGATTTAATTAAAGTATTGAGATTTTCATTTTCCGCATAGCGGCCCAATCGAGTTTTATTTTTACAATTTTATTTATTTTTTAACTCCTCGATTTATTTTTTTATCATTCGAAGCTTAATATAGTATTATTACTTCAGCAATAATTGAATTTTACAATAAAATGCATTTTTTATTTCTTGAACAAGTGTTGGGCTTACCTACAAAGTTTTTTTGTAAATATGATTATTAGAAATTTGGGAGTTTGTTTAACCCCGGTTATTTCCAACCGCTAGGCCCGGGCTACACTTGTTGGCAGAAGCAAGCTAGCTTGTGACGTCATTTTGCCTAATTCGGTGTTTGGCTGAACAGTAGTTCAATTTTTGTTTACAAATAAAATGTGCTGGGTATAAGCGAAAGGCACAGACGATTCCTTTCCCCATCTCTTCCATTCATCTGCAACCAGATGTTTCTCTATTTCATCTGAAAACAGTTTAACTGCTGACATCGGTTGCAAAATGTGTTTACACTAAATGTCGTATCGTATTTGCCGATAGAAATCTTCAAAAACATATTGACAACAAAATATAATTATTAATATAAATCGATCGCATCAGCAAAACCGGGAGAGCAATTTTTACCGTAAGTACAGTACAATATTTTTTTTTTTAGAATTTCGTATTAGTTTACAAGCACATCCACTTGACATGTATTTAACATACAGTAGGCCTATTACGTTATGTTTAGAACTCATGTTTTCGAATTACGTTACCACCTGAATTAAGGTTTGAAAAACAAGCACTTCCGGTTTGGATTGTGTTTATTTATCAGTTATCACATGCGGATGCAACTAAATTTGGATACAGTAGTTAAGTCTATAACAAAATTATGTAAAATAAACTGATACTATAACTTTTTTTTTTCATTAAAAAAAGTGTTATTTAGTTCTTTTGAATAAAAAAAATAATAATAACATTAATGGAGACCAAACTCCACTTGTTTTTATTTTTCATTTATTTCCTACGGTAAATTGCTGTTGAGGGAGAAGAAATTTTTGATTGCAAAATTTCCGTTAGAGTGAAGGTTCCCAGAAATTGTTTACAAATGCAGTAATTTTAAATAAAAAGTAATGCAGAAACTTGCTTAAGGGTGAAACATTTAATTCGGGGTACAGTACGTATTTGCAAATAAGAGGAAGCAATTAAGTGTTTTGCATATTATTATATCGCATCAAGTATGATTCATTCATTGCATTTTTCCTGGATTGTACTGTAGAATTGCAAATTATAAAAAATTAATTAAAATTGTACCACTTATTGTATTAATTAATATTGAAATACAGTAGTTGCATAGTATTCATTCTTGTGCTGTAGCCTGTGTATATGTGTTCGTAAATGTGATATACGATTTAAAGTTGCTATAACAAAGTTGAATCAAAATCAAATTGTTTATAAATTTTTAGTAAAAATATACAGTACAGTATACTGTAGCTTCTACAGTAGGTTTATCGCATTCATTTGCAGTACATACAGTAAATAAAAGGAAATGCAACTTCTAAAAAGGAAAAAAATATACCAATTTCAAATGTCTTGTTTTTGTCAAATTGGAAAAGTTTTGCGACTACAGTATATAACATTTTTATTTTCTTTAAAAAAAGTTAGTTGCAATTTGAAGATAAACAATCTACTTTAAAAACGTTGATTAAAATTAATCAAGCGATTAATTAAAAGCACAATGTAGACAAAAAAAAACCGGTAATTGTATACACTGTGATTATAATACGGCCTATTTACTTTTCTATCAAATGAAACTCTAAGGCTGGAAGACAGAAATTATTTCTAAATTTTCAAATATTTTAAACTAAAAAGTTATTAATATTCTAACTAGTGTTCATGATGACGATTTGTTTGTTATTTAAAACCTACAAAACATATTTTGAAAAACTAATATAAATTAGGCTATAATGTTTAGTAGCCTACAAAAATTCGCAACTTGGTTATGTTCCTCTAAATTCGTTGACGAAACAATGCATTAATAATAACATACTATACTAAGACCATAAAGTAGAAAAAAATTTGTTTACTTTGACAAATAGGAATTGAAAAGGAAAAGCCAATTTGCGCGTATACAATAGAATAATTTGTATACAGATCCGGCGCAAGAAGAAGTTTCATAACAAGCATATTATTTTTTAAACTTTTTAAATTGATCGTGTTATTTAATTTCACATACATTATTAAATTTAAAGGGTGTCTACTCTTGTAGTTTTTTTTTTGTGCTGTTTTGAGACTCAAGTTTTCTCGTAGTTTTTCATCTCTAAAAAAGCGATAAAGCGTATACAGTACGCCGTTTGAAAATTAGAAGTGTGATATTAGCGTGCGTCACGAACAAACTCGATGAAATCGAAAAAGAGGAAATTTCAACTTTGCTATTTATTTTTAGTCAGTAACGATGTTCGTACGCAATATATCATCCGAAGGTGCCGCACTCCCTTCCTTTTTAACTTCGGACTCCGCAACCCATGCCAAACAACGTGGACGAATGCGCTATTTATAAAAATTAAGTTTTTCCATAAAGAAGCTGGAAGGCAAGTTTAGGAGGGAAAGCGTTTAGGGAATCGTTATAATAAAAAAAAAAATTACGCGTTTACATGTTCTTAAGTTACAGATAAAAAAATTAGTGTAAACAAAACCGTGGTTAAAAGGGGGAGGGGGGGGGGGGGGGAGAAGTCGCTTTCTTCGGTAGTGTTGGGCATGCGCCGGTGAGCCGTTAAGTACCACAATAAAGAATTTTATATTTTAATAATAGCAATTCACTTTTCATCACTTGCAATTTCTTTATTCCACACTCGTACTTAATCAAATTTACTCGTGTTTGCGCAAAATGCATAATGCAATGCTCAACAGGGAGCAAAGAGTTGCATGTGAGAAAATACATCAAAGGACTATCTTCTGACGTCAGAAGCAAAGGAATATATAGCTTGAAAAGAAATTCTAGGAAAGATTCAGCGTCTGAATTGAATATTATAAGCTAGCTTCGAACACCCACTTGGACAATAATAACCAAAATAAAAAAAAAAAAATTGAAAGGATGTGGGAGGATGGAAGTAGAACATGTGATCCGATCGCGCATCTTTCCTAATAGCACTTGATTGTGGCAAAGTCAGTTACATGCTCCAACGTTTCAAGAGACCAATTTCAAATCTATGAATGTGTAGGTGGTTACATTTTTTTTTTTTTTTGTGTAGTTCATTAATTTTTTCTCCATCAACACGCAAATCAATAGCGCTAATCAACTGTCAGAAAAATGCACTTTTATGTATACGTTAAACATCTTTATGAAGAATTTCCAGGAAATAGGCGCAATTTGTTGATTCAATCTCTTGACAATTTGTTTAAATGAAAAAAGAAAAATAAGTTTCTTAATTACCGGTAATTAAAAAAATATTAATTAAGAAACTAATTTTTTTTGGGGGGGGGGGGGGGGGGGGAGGGGAGTGAGCTGTTGATTCTTAATTCTGCATTTTTCGTTATTCAGGCACTTATAAATTTAAATAAAATTGCGTGTAAAAAAATGCGTCGATTGCTTTAAAATTGTTAAACCTGAAATTAAGTTTTTTTCAATTACATAAAAGAAAAAAAAATATGCGATTTTGTTATTACGTGTTATTGCTACTAGACGACCATCAATATATTATATTAGCACTAAAGACAATTGCAAGCAGATAGACGCAATTGTTTGTTTTGATTCCCAATTGGATGCTATCTATACCACGCATATCCCCTCAAGTGCAATAACATTAATTGCGTAATATATTGTTTCTCAAACTGAGAGCACACAGGTACCACTTTTACAACCGTTTTGGCACTAACCTCAGATTATATAATCTCTGCCAAAAACACACTGTAGGCCTACTCGTCGATAGATGTGTTAACGGTTTGTTTTTTCCCCAAATATTTAGCTCGAAAAGTACAGTATGGTTTTTTTTTTCAGTCAGTAATCTTTAATTAACCAAATATTGTGTTATATTGCATCGAATGGCTTTTATTACATTATACAGTACATTTTATTAGATAGCAAATGCCAAAATAATGGCAATCACTATAAGCCTATTTAGCATTAAATACCATTTGGTTTTTTTTATATTTTAACATTATCGGATAATGGGTTTGAACGGTAGATCGATAACAATGTCTCTCGCACAAACCGATTATTATTCAAATCTTTTATCGTGCACTTTTGTATTAACTTGCAAGTATGAAATAGCACATTGTAATTAATTTTTTTCGAAAACTTAAACCTATCTTGAATTTTTAAGGATTCAGTTTAATAAAAGAACTGATGTTTATTTCTTTTTTTAGATGAATTTGAAGATTAAGGTAGAATAATATTAGATTGAACGTTATCCTCGCTTTATAAGAGCGCTTTCCTGTTTTCGTAAATTATGTTTCATTTTTGAAGCGTCTATTGAGTTTGTAACGATATGCCGGTACATATATTAGGCTTTTGTTGATACCCTTTACAAATTTATTAATCCTTGTACGATATAGAAAATCAAAACACCTGCATTTACCCCTCCTTCCTACGTCAATTTAGTCAAAAAAAAAAAAAAAAAAAACATTTTATTACCGCTACTGATAAGAATGGTTTCAAACAATCATTTTTTTAAACTTACCTAAAAAGTAATACAGTATAGGAGACATAAATACGATACGGCATTGAAGAATGAAATGGAGAAGGGGAAAGGGGGGGGGGGGGGCACTATTGTAAAAGGTATGAAAGTTGTTTGTTAGTTTAACCAATATTTAAAAAGAATTTTTAATTGAAATTGAACATTTTATTCTGAAAGAAGTTTTACCTCCAAAAAAAAAAACTAAAAAACTTAGCGATTAATCAACAAATACTGTATTACTTTATGTTTAATCGTAAAAGCAATTTAACTTAATTAATAATTTTAAATTGTTTTTCCTTAATTTTCAGTTCGAATTTATTCAAGTCGTGATATTACACAAATTATTATACATTATTTAACTGTCATATATATATATATATATGAATATATTTTTTTTTCGGGGAAGAAAATTTAATGTGTGATTTGTCACACGATATTTCACTTTTCAAACTCTTAATTTAACTTCATTTCTTTCTTCTTTTATTGAAATGGAGGCTATATTAGTAAAATCAAACAAACTGGTTAAAATTCTTTAATTTTGTTACGCAATGTTTTCCTTTTCTTAAATTTTATATTAAGATGTAAATGGCATGTTGATGAATTGTAAGAATCGATGTCGAGTTGAACGAAAAAATTCTTGGCTTTGGAAGACACTTAAGACGAAGAGTAAAAGCAAACAACGAGCATAGATTTATTATCGATCGAATTTGTTTTAAAAGAAGATATGAGGGTGGGAGGGGGGGGGGATAGCAAAGGCATGTAAAGAGTCTGCGAGAGATGCGAATAGAAGCAGGGAGCTGCTTTGGATCTCTTTCAAAATGGCGATAACGGTGACGTCATTAGCAATCGATTTCTCAATTCACAGAAAAGACTCCTTATAATTTAAAAGTGACAGCTAACTTACAGATTAAATCTGAAAGAAGACGCTTAATGACGTCACGAATATATTTTTAACATAGCACGCAAAGTCATAGAATTTTTTTTTTTTTTTTTTTAAAAAAAAGGTAATATTTGAAAAGTGCAAAAGTCACGGTGACATATTTTATCGCGCCACTACTCATTTTAATAGACATCAAACTTGCTCATATTCATCAAACATTTTTTTTTTTACATCTTGAGTTCATTAGTACAATTTACTTGTACAGTAATTACTGCCCACAACTTATAGCGTTGATTCCATCCAAGGCAACCTTTTATTTAACAGTTTGTTGCGCGGAAAATAGAGTAATTATGCATGATTACACACTATAAATATTTAAAGTCAAATAATGATTACATTGCTTTTAGCTTATGTAAAGAATTCCAGTCGAAGCAAAATACAAATATTTAAAAAAAGCAAATATTAACTTAATAACATCATGAATTACGAGTAGTATTTTAAATGTCAGACAGCTATTTATTTTTTTAATTTCTATATTACAGCTTCTTCCTATCAATTTTTTTTTTTTGCCAGGATGGCCCTCACAAATTTCACCATTAAACCATTTGAGATTCCATAAACACGCATGCTCACTCACACAAAGCACGAGCAATAAATAAGTAGCCTACCGGTATAAAATAAATTGATAAAAAAAAATTTAATAAGGCTTTGTTTACTTGAATTTGTTGTCAATAAAACATAATATACCGTAACTTGTTTATTGTTATTTTATTTAAGAACCGCAGTTGTTGTGTAAAGAATAAAGAAGAGATTATAAGGATAACCCCACTTTGAGATACCGATAGTGTCATTGTTATTTAACAATAATAATAATAATAAAAAAATGAACAAAATTTTTAAAGCCTGTAAAACACATCAAAAAATAAATAAATAAATCATACAAAACAATACCGGTAAATAAATTTGAATACGGCTCCGAAATCTATAATAGCATTAAACTGAAATATATTTAATTTGTTTATAATCTTGTTTTACATACTTTTTGAACAAAAAATAAATAAATAAATAATAATTATTGTAGAATTAAAAATGATAGAATAGAATAGAATAGCATTTATTTATTTTTTAATAAATATTTAATCGAGTTTAAAATTATATTTCACCCACACTCGTATAGTCAGGAGTTCCAAGTTATTTGAGTGGAAGCCCGAAAACAAGAAAAGATGTATAATTGATGAAGTTTATTTTTGAGCGCTTTTATTTTCCATTCGCAGATTGTGGAATAGCGATGGGAGAGAGCGATGAAGAGAAAGAGCGAGAAAGGTTATGGAGCGGTTCATGACGGTAGCTACCAAGGCAACAACCGCACAATTGAGCGTCATCATCGCCTCCATCACGTGTGGTCTCCTAGGCAACCAGAGAAGACCAAGACGCGGGAGTAGGTGGGAGCAGTGAATACCCAGTTTACAATACTGTACTACCGCCGCTGCTACTGCTGCACTTTTCATGCGAATTCTATGCTCTACACAGCAGACAGCGATTGAAAAAGACGACGTGAGTTTCGAAGGGATTTTGTTTTTTTTCTTCTTTTTACATGTCACGAAATGCGTCTTTCTTTTTTTAAACTCTCCCTTCATTAAATTTTTTTTTTTTTTTTAAAAAATGGAGCGTTAGCCGGATGTGTTTAATCGTCATCCTCCCCGTCATGTCTAATACGTAACAACTAGGCCATCCGTTGACAAATCAAAACTCCATCTCTCTTTCTCTCTGATTTAATTCACGAGAAGAAGAGAGAAAGAGTGCTCGCGAAAGAAAGAAAGAAAAAAAAAAATGAAGTTTTCGGTGACGTATATATGTATGATTGTAATAATTGTAGTGACGCGTGAGGCGCGCGCTCGACGAAATACTGACAAAAATGAAGATGCTCACGGTACCGTAAGGATATTATCGTCGTCCAATCCCATTAAAAATTCTTCCTCGCTCAATTGGTTTCACTCGCAACGTAATTCCGGCGGTTTTTCGCGCCCCGGCGGAGGTTCGGCGGTGGGACAGGTGAATAATTTCGACTTGAGCGACGTCACGTCGCTCGGCACGGGTATCCAAGATGGCGCGATCGCAGGTGAAGACGCGTGCGAGTGGGAGATGGGGGAAGTGTGCACGTGGAGCGGGGAGAAAGACGGATTTTGGGTGAGCAACGGGAAGAACGTGTCCGCGGCCAAACGCAAAAACCCGAGCACGGTTTCGGGACCGGAGACCGACGCCAGAGGCGACCCAGAGGGTGAGTACGCATCAACCGTATGGCGGGCATGCTCTTCTTAGAATTTGAATTGTCAAAAACACGTGTTTTTTAAAAGCTTTTTTTTTTTTTTTGCGAACGCTTTGTCAATCAAAGAAATATGTTGCTAAGGGGTTGGACAAAATTACATGTTATTTTTTTATTATTTTTTATTTCATGTCATACATAGCCTACATATACATACAGTACTCGTTTTGCATTACGTTTAACGTATAATATTATTCTGCAATAAGTGGAGAACCACAGTCGCGTTTTCAATATTCGAATAAACAGTAGACACAATATTATGATTCTTAGAAAAATTATTGTAGTTAGCCTATAGTGAAAGCATAGCCTACACATGGCTTGGTTGATTTTTACATACCCTGTAAGCTTACAGTGTTATTAGACGTATTGGTTTATCAATTACTGTACTGTATTTTACGCTCGCTCGTATTTTAGCTTTTTCTTGCCAAAATAATTATTATTATATTTTTATAATAATTATTATGGCCATCTCTGAATATGCCTGAGTGTTCCCAGGAACGCTAATATTTATTTGATTCTCGTGTATTAATTTGCAAGTGACATTTTTATGATGCTTTATAAAGACTAGTCATCTTAATTTTTGTGAAATACGGTATTTTTTTTAATCTTTCCTTTTTTTTTTTTTTTTTTTGAAAATCAAATTATATTTTGGAAAATTACTCCGTATTTTATTTATTGAAAAAATTATTTTATCTTTTGGAAACCAGTATTTATTTAAAAAAAATTATTATTACGAACTTATCATTATTATTTTGGAAATAATTATGTTACATTATTTGAGCAAAATTGTAAAGTATATCGACATTGTGTTTTCTTTTAAATTTAAAGGTATTTTTTTTTTTTTCTTTATTTATTTTATACGGCAATGTTCTTGCCGAAAATGTTTGATTGTTTGGTGGGATTTTTTTAAGAGCTTTGTTTGGGTTGTGTGCGGACTTTGTTTTTAGGATGAAGGTAGAAATTGAAGAGACAATGTTAATAGAAAACGAAGATGAGTGCGAATGCATCTTTTCGCTCTATTTCATAGAATCTTTTTCCGTCTTTTTTTTTTTCGCTATGTGGATATTCCTCGTAGTAAAGTGATTCGAACGAAATCGAATATTCCCTTATTTTTGCCTCTTCACTCTAAACCGTCTTGTTGCTCTGGTTTTTTTCCCCTCCCCCTATCGTACTAGGCCTACATTATGTTATTGAAAAAATATTTTTTTTTTTTTTTTTGAAATCGTGTTTGTTGAACGGCGCTTACGAAGAGCACGGCGCGGATCGGAGCGCTAACAGCGGGTTTGCAAATGTCAAAGGTGAATGACAATGTTGTGTATTTTGGTGAAGGTTAGACGACTTGACGTAGCTATTTTTTTTCTATATAGGCCTACTACTCGTTCTGACTCTTCAAAAACAATTCTCTTCGAAATGACATCTTAATGACTTCCTATTAAAATAGAACATACGCGGTGAAAAAAAAACAACCATCATTACGCGAGCATAATAATAATAATTATTACAGTACATGTATAGCTCTTGAGTATAGTAAACAGATTTTGAAACGACATGAAATTCACAATAATACGTGCATGTATTTGGAAAATTATAAGGTCGAATTTCATGGTTTTTAAAATAAATTTATAAACCCGATCATAAATTATTTCGCTTTTAAGAAAATTAATTTTTTTTACACTTCAGCTTCGCTTTGAATCGAAACGTTTCTGAAAAACAGGATTCAAAACGAATATCAATTTCCCATAGGAAATCATACCAATATCAGAGATACGTTCCTCATGATATGTTGCTCATAGGAAGTAACATTTTTTTTAAATTATTGCTGGCATACGATTCAAGGGTACGCCCAAAATATGATTATTATAAAGCATCAAAGGACAAATATCTTAAATAAATAATAATTAATTATGATTAGTTTTAAATTAAATACTGTAAATAGCTACATGTAAGTTACAGGTATCTTGAATTAAGTGATCAATTGATTTAATAGAACTATCAGAGGACTATAAGGTGTTTTTATGTAATGCTTAAGGTGACCATTCTTTTACTGTTTGCATAAAACTTTTACCGGTACAGTATGTGTGTAATATTTATGATATTGTCATAATATTATTAATTTATTCTTTCTCTAACTGATCCAAATTTCAATACCAGTGAGAAAAAAAGTGTAGGCTATAGTTAAAGTCACTTTTCAAAATAATTATCCCAAAGTCTTCCTAAATCAATATTTTTGTGAGAATTTAGAAATATTTTTTCAAATAAAAAAATTATTCACTAACCAAAATTTTGAGGAGTCAGTGCGGGGTTTGGTGGTAATTAATTAGTGGTAAACTAACGGCAAATTTCAAAGCGAGTCCTAGGTGTAGGCTATATTGTAAAATAAATAGATTTAAATTTAATAAATTTAAAAAAAAAAAATTTTATAATTAGATTAAATAATTTTTTTTAATTTAGCCTAATCCTGTTACAGTACTGTCAAGCTTCTGTGAAACGAGGTGTGCAATTTATTTGTTGTACTGCAAATTCAAGTGAAAAATTCTCAAATTTTATAAATAACAATAATAATTGTAGAACTATGAATTCATTTTTTAATTACGATACTTCATTTTTATTAATATATTGAGATTAACAAAAATGAAAAAAATAATAAACAAACTAATGAGGGTTTTAAGGATTTTGTTGTGTCAATATTATTATATTATTCCCCACGGAACCTATACAGTACAGTATTTATGTATTGTAGTAAAATCAAATTTCGATAAGGTCACGTAACTTACATGGTCAGTTCAGAAGTAAGTTCCAAACGATTTAGCTGTATTGACAATTTATTACTGATGTATAAAATGTTTTCTATCTGTATTAATTTGATAATAACTTTATTATTGATATTTTTCCATTGAACTTTTCGTTACACTACAGATATAAAATTTTTTTTTTTTTAAATTAAATTTGAATTCGGCTGCGTTATTTTGCCAAAACGCGCGAAATCCACCATAAAGTATGCATGTTGCAATAACATGTAAATCATTTTAGTATTCAATAAATGTATTTCTAAATTGACCGTTTGCCATTCTACGCTATTTCAATTCGGTATAAGCGATTAAAAGTTGTTAAGCAAACATTGATTGACGAGGATTTTCATTAGTGACATGCTGTCAAAGCGGCTTTTTCGGATCAATCTTCAGATCGAGATGCGAAATGTTGAAATTCTTCAGCGTCATAATTTGACTTTTATGTAGCAGCCATAAAAACGATGGTAAATATGATAGCGTCAATTTGGCGCGTGTTTGCTAAATTAAAATGTGTGCACGGGCACTGCTCTATGCTAATAGCGGCTGGGCGCCACCGCTAACACATGTTTCCGTTTATTTCATTACTAATAATTTAAATAATAATATACAGTACAGTACAGTCTACAGTTCGGAATAGAAAACGGAATTGACGCTGACTCGTATACGTAATTAACACTAAATCAAATAGGCAGACTTTATCTCTATCGAAGAAGATTTCACGCACAATGATTATTATTCCATTTTAATATCATTTTTATACCAAACATTTAAGGTATATCAGCCGTGAAGCTTTCGAGGCGTTGGCACTCAGCCTAACTTAAGTGTCTCCACTCCAAATAACGGCTTCCTATGTAGATTTTTAACGAATATCGGTTTTTGAATAATTGCTACCTAATCAACTCGAAAATTGCTCGCTTTTCAGTTTTTGTTCGATTATTCAATATAAATTGGGTCATTTGAATTGAACTGGAGTTACTTGAATACATATTATTATATACGGTATTTAATGTTGTAAGAAGCTAAATAATACGACTTTTTGAAAGAGACGAGTTATGGAATGGCTTTATTAATAATTTACTTTACTTGAATTCGTAAACAAAACATAGGAAAAATATTTAGCCTACTATCAAGCATAAAATTACAAAAATAGCTCCAGCATGTTTTTTTTTTTTTTTTTTTTTAAATAACTGTTAATTAAAATTTCAGTTTATTTTCAAGTTAATCAATTTCGCGAAACTTTTAATATTTTCACCTCAACTGTAAAGCATTTTCAAACTTATTTAAGATAATTTTGAGCAGCATTAATAAAATTGAAATTCCAATTATACGAGTATTAAATAATTATGTTATTGCTCGGTATCTAATTTCATCCTTTTTTTTTGGTACCGATATATATAGAAAACTCTTTTATTGTAATGATAGTTCTCGAGATATTTCAAGCATTTAGTTTTGCCTAAAGTTAATATACATAGTTTATAAGTTTTATACTTTTATACCGGTATTGCGAGTGTAGCGGAAGATGTGTAGGAGCAAGAAATGATCATTATAACCATAATTTTAAAGGTGCACATGGCAACGGGTTTGCTTAAAAACTTTGTATTTACAATATTGTTTATAAGTTAATTACTATCATCCTCAATTTTAAATTATTATTTTAACGACTTGCACAGAAATTGAATTGCTGAATGCAAAGTTACATTCATGGTACCGGTAAATAGTCTTATTTGCAACAAAATGCAATTTGCTTTGGGATATTCAGTAATAATATTAAGATATTTTTATTAAAAGTTATATTTTTTTTAAAGTTGTACAACGTGTTGCTACTTCATTATTTTTCTATAAATATATTTTTTAACCAGCCTACTATACAGTATGTAGAAGATCTAGAACAATGAAACTTTAACAATTATTAGTACCGAAATTTATATCTATTGAGCAAAATAATTCAGTTTTAGTTTCGATAACATTAAATTTATATATCATGTTAAAGTTATGCTCGCCTTTTTTTTTTTTGTACGCCGTGTATAAGTTTAAATTTTATTTGATTTTACATTTTTTTCATACCAGAATTAGAAATAAAGATGTTTTTAAATGTTTAATTATTCAATTACCGGTTTTCTATTTTCAACGCATATTTAAATTTAAAAATATATACCGGTAAAAATGTAGGCTACTGTACTGTATTTTTGTTTTCGCAAAATTTCTTTATTTATTTGTTTGTTAACTTTAATTTTGTTGAGACTTGTACGAGACTACTGTACATACATGTACTGTACAACTGAAAGAAAAAACTTTCCCGAAATATTTTAGCATTAGCGAATTCTTCCGTTCAGTTTGCATTCCCAAGTTCGGGGTTGGCGGCACTTTAACAACTTTACTAAAACAACGTGGAACCTTTTAGTACAAAATATACGTAAAAGCATTTCCCCAATGCATTATGTAATAACTTAGTTAAAATACAGTAGAAGAGAGAAATTGAATTACAAATTGTCTGTTCTTTGTTGCCACGCGCATTAAACTTTAATGCATCTCCCGAATATACTTTTTATTTACCGGTACTGTAGGCCTACTTTTTCTTGAAAGCTAACTATTGATTGGCGATTCAATAGACTTCATTACCGGTATTAAATTTTATTTTCGCGATGTGTAGCCTACAATCGCGATTTTAAAGTAATCAGGTTTTTTCGGGTTAATATCAATTCATTCCTGTTTCGTAATCCGTTTACAGGACGGCACGTGCCACGCATTGCAACAAAAAGAAATGCAACTCGTATACAGTGATTTACATTGGTGAACAAAAATGATCAACTAAGAATAGACTGGCTGTAACCATGTCAACAACGTCCACATTTTGTTGTGTTTACGTACATTTTTACGTTTTACAAGTCTTTCAAGATACACCTACGGTAACATTTATAGCTTCGACTGCAAATGCATTGGACTCAGCTGTTACCCGGATTACACGCTTGATTAACTGGCGAGTAGAAGACTTAGTATAACGATTGGAAATCGAAAGTCCTTAATAAATGGGGAAAAGCAAATTTTTAAAGGTTAACCTGAAATTCATAGCTACCGTTTTTGAATATTTCTTTTATATACGTTGCAAAAATTATTCTTTCAAGTAAATAATGGCGTAAAAATAAGGTTGAATTATATTAGTTTAGCTTTAGGAAGTCCATGTAAACGTGAAAACTGTAATTGGAGAGCTTCCATTCATGCGTTGAATTGACCGTTTTTTACGCTAACATAAAGGCTTAACAAGGACTCGCGCAACATCACGCTTTCGATCGAAAAGGGTTTCAAGTTGCAAACTAACGGAGGAGATAATGTTTATCGTTTGAAATATTTTTTTTTTAAATGAGGAAAACCTTTATGGAGTAAATTTAATATTGCAATGCATGGGTATCTTTTTTAGATTTTTTTTTAATGTTGATCGCACTTGATGGCCCAGGAAAGTAAAAGAAAACATCGAATACGTGTTTTTGCTCGAAAGTTTAAAATAAAATAAATAAGCAGTCAGCTGGAAATGAAACTTCGCGATCTCCATCAAATAGAAAATAAATATAGTTTGTACAGAACTACCAGTTGGTAACATGCCAGATTTACATTTTTAATTCAAAATTTGAAGGGGGGGATAAAATGTGTAAAACCAAAATAAATGTTTTCGTGCGACACAAATCACTGTTTTTTCAATGTATGATCACGTTTCATAATTATAGGTGATTTATTTGATAATTTAATTTTGAAAACAAAATGTGCCATTTGATCAAATATAAGAATCTTGAAATGGTTAAAAATAAAACTTAAATGTAAAATTTAATTTACGCAAACATTTCGAAATTTTAAAATAGATCATTAAACATAAGTGAACATTATAGTTTAATCATTCAATATAATGATTAGCTCAATAAATTATATTAAATTTAAAAAAAAAAGTACCATATTCACTGTTTGTAATCTACTCGCATGTCGACAATTTATTTGTTGACTTTCTATTAGCAAACGATGAGCGAGCGGATGCTGTGGAAAGTAGGGGGAAATGTAAACAATACGATAAATAGAAAAATCATACCGTTCAACATTAGTCTGTGCAACTCGAGAATCATTTTTAAAGATTACATTTGCAAAATCCCACGTGATTACATGCGATTACATTGCATTTTATTTTCAAGACAATAATTGTAAACACTTTAAACTCCTCATCAAAAATGCATAAATAATATTTGCACGAATACTACGGCACTGGATAACTAGATTTTGTTTAAAATAATATTTACTTATATCGCTGACTTAAATGAATAAACGAATTCATTTATATTTTTGTTTAACTATCGATTTGTTTGTTGTGGATGTAGGTCGTTTCCTGTACGTCGGAGGAATTGGCTCCAGCGATAAAGCCCATCTTCAAATTTACAGTGGACAACGAAAAGACACATTGAAAGCCGCTCGATGCGGTGTCAAATTTAACTTCCACGCCAAAAATATTTTAGAGGGCAAAGTGATGTTATTTTACGAACTTTTGCCCTCTAACGATCCCACCGAGATTGACACCATCTCGAGAGCCGCCAACGACAGGCAAGTCTAAACCCTTCGTTTATTAATCACTTTTATAGCTCGAAATTAAATATTAACAAAATGAAATGCAGTTGGATTCCCATAAGTATGCGCGTGGGTAAAATCAGTAGACCTTTCCGACTGATGCTGGAAGTTTGGACCATCCAAAGCCAACCTTACCACGCAGCTTTTGACGATATCCAACTGATCAATTGCACTTTGCCGCCAGCGTCAGACCCTAAAACAGCACTTACCAATTCCAACGTTTCCTGTGCCCAATCGAACGAACTAAGATCGTATGAATGTTCGCCCGGAGTGTGCATCGCCAAGGGCAAAGTGTGTGATATCAATGTAGATTGCGAAGGAGCTGTCGATGAACTGGAAATGTGTGGTACGAAACTAAAAAAAAAAATAACTTTTGATTGTAAATTAGACTTCACTTACTTTTTTGTTTTCTGGTTCATTTGACCTACAGAATATTTTGAGTTTAGAAATTATTATTATTTTTTTTATATATACATTTGAACTGCAGTTACTTAAGTTTACGTCCCAGTATAATACTTGTATTATAGTCGCTAACAATGCTCAGGGCCGCGGATATTTCATATCATATTATTTTGTAAAATTCTAAATGGATTCTTTCGTCATTTGAGATAATGTAACCAAAGTAATTGCATGTTATTTATTGGATTAATTTCCAAGAAAACCGTCAAATTCACAAAAACATAATTTATTGTGACGTAAGCAATATCCTCATATATGTTTTTATAAATTTCTCTCAACAACATGTCGTTTTGAAAACATGTTGGTAATAATAATTGGAGTGCGAACGCCGGTAGGCTACATACCGTAGTAATTTTTGTAATTTTATAAAAATGAAACCCCAATAGTTTAAAATTAATTGTAGCTTTATTCAAGATGATCTAATGATCCTATTTTTTATGATAAAAATTTCCAAGTTTTGACTTTCTTTTTTAAATTATACCTACACTTAGTTATGCATATTGACATGAAAGATTATTTTAGAATTAAATAATATTGCGAAAGTTAATAGGTTCATCTATCACCCGATTTATATGAAGCATATTATAAATTTCTTATTTAATCGTAGGTGAAACTACAAAGTGGAGTGCGTATTGTAATTTCGAGAATGGGCCATGTGGTTGGTATAATGATAGTGGCCATGATTTACCCTGGGTGTTAATGAGTAGAAACGAGAGATTGGTGGATCACACTCTAAACAACATAACTGGTACTACAATCATAATGCTATTTTAAATGTGATGCAATTAGCTTGAAGTGCTCAATTTTTGCATTTAGGAACATTTATGTATTTAATACTTTCTAAAAAGAAAGATATCGGCCATCGAGGAATTTTAAGAAGCGCCACATTTCCGCCTCCTCCAAAAAATCATAGCAATGTTAATTCCACGCATTACGGCAGTTGTCAAGTAAATATCTGTTTTAAGTTATGTGTATTAGAAAATAATGTTAATTGAACGTTTCTACGTATTTCCAGATTCGCTTTTATTACATATTTGACGGAAGAAGTGTCGGCGACTTATTGTTAAATTCGGTAGAACTGATATCAGGAATGCCTGCCGGAAATATCACACAGTTGTGGCGCTCTCAATATATAAAAAAAGTTAAAAATTGGGAAAGGATTACTTTAACTTTACCACCAATTACACACAGGTTCTCATTCTAAATATAAATCATTATTATACATTTCATATTAATTAACTAACTGAATAAAATGTAGATATTATTTACAATTTGTGGCACACCAAGGGTTGGGGTCAATTGCCGATGTTGCTATTGATGATTTCTCACTCAGTCCAGAGTGCTTTAATCCTGGTACAAGCGATGCATGAACTAGAAACTCGTCAGAAATTGTTAATAACAAAAATGTCATTTAAATTGTGAATTAGGATATAAATTTACAACGTGTGGGGCTACGGGGCCGAGGGGTCCCACGCAAGAGTTATGTGATCGTGCTTATAAATCCAGCGGTTTAAAAGTGGAAGTGAGCAGTGGAGAAATTATGAAAGGAATTCAAAGATTTACCGTTATCGAATCTGGAGTATACAGGTGAGTTCAAAACGCTAATGTTCTATTTAATGTATAAAAAACTCTTGACTATGTTTGATGACGTTTTAGCGTGACGGCAAAAGGTGCAGGCGGTGGTCAAGGACTCCGAAATAGACGCCCAAGCAAAGGTGATGCAGTTTATGGAGTATTCAATTGGACTCAAGGAGAGATTATTTACATCCTGGTGGGACAACAAGGGCAGAGTGCTTGCAATCCACAATCGGTAAAAAAAATTGAGATAATCAGAAAATACAATTAACATCGAGGAGAAACCTTATTTCGGTCTCATCAATATATAATATTTTACAGATTAGAAGATCCCTTAAAATTCAAAAATTGTGTTCAGAGATAAGAAGCAAGAAGAAAAGAAGCAAACGTGACATAAAAATTTTGAAAAACGCATTGAAAGTAGGGACTTTGCCGCATCAGGGTGAAGGAGGAGGAGGCGGTGGAGGTGCAACGTACATTTTTAAAGTAATAAAATTAGTTACTTCAAAAATTTGTTTTAAATTCCGCTAATAATTTAATATCTTAATACATGCACTTTAATAGTTAAATGAAGCAACCGGAACTTATGTCCCGTTGCTGGTTGCTTCCGGAGGAGGAGGTCTTGGTGCCATTATTCAAGACGGTTCTATTAGCCCGGATGGAAAAGGATTCAGCAAATCTCTCTCAGGGATCAACGGCCGAAGTTCATCAAATGGAACTGGAGCTGGCGGTGGTTGGAACGATACCAATAAACTCTCAATTCAGGGTGGTTTGTCGTTGGCTCTAGGTAGTTTTGGCGGCAAACCGTGTCGAGAAGAAGATGGTTGGTTAACAAGCGGTGGATTTGGAGGCGGCGGCGGTGGGTGTTCAGCGGGTGGAGGTGGTGGTGGATACACGGGTAAATATTATTTAACGACGGTAATTTAAAGAGCATGATTATAAATATTTTTTTTAATGCAGGTGGAGATGCTTCGATGAATGATAGTGTTGGAGAAAATGGAAGTGGTGGCTATTCTTATAGCAGCTCTTTGCAAGTGTCAACATCCCTTCCATCAGTGGCTTCAACTAGTCGATCATCTACTGATGGCTCAGTCAACATTTTCCCATCATTTGTTGGATGTGGATGCGAATATCAATGCGTTGTTTTTGATGTGGAAGGTGTACTTCATTCGTGCATTTGTCCAGATAATCAAAGGCTAGATGAAGATGGGCGATCTTGTAATGGTAATAATTCCATAGTTAAATACGAGTTTTGGAGAAAAAAAAATTATTTTACTCATTGTAATTTAATTGTTAAGCAGCTCTTGGAGTGACTATGAAATCGAACGGCCCTTCATTTTTTACTCAACATGTGATGACGATTTTGCCGATTATTTTAATTATTGCTTTAGCAATAGCCACTGGAATGTTTATTCTTTGTAAGTGTGATAATAAATGAAGAACGACATAATTTCTTTTTTTTTTTTTTAATAAAAATAAGTTTTAGATCATCGTTATCGACGTCACGCTGCTCAACAGGCTCAGAGACCTGAATGTCCCTACGTTCGAGATTCCTCAGAATTGCAATTAAATCGGTTGAGACAAAACGCGGCCGGTAGAGTCACCGAATATAATCCCAACTACGAATTTGGAGGAAGCATGTGCACCATTCAAGATTTAAAAGAAATAAATCGAGAAAATCTCACACTCGTAAAGTAAGATGAAGTCCCGCAATAAAAATATTATACCATATTATAAATACCAATCAATTAGGGCTTTGGGTCAGGGAGCTTTTGGAGAAGTTTACCAAGGATATTTATCTAATGTGCCAGGCGAAATTACCGATATACCTGTTGCAATTAAGGTTTTTATATCTACACAGTAAAAATCTATTTGAACAGCTGTAATATATCTTAAAATTCGTTGAATAGACACTGCCTGAACTTTGTTCCGATCAAGCGGAAATGGATTTTTTAATGGAAGCTTTAATAATGAGGTAGGCTATACAAATGAGATGAGAATTTTAAATTACTGTAAATATTAATTATTTTTCAATTGTAGCAAATTTACAAATCCAAACATTGTAAAATTTATTGGAGTTTGTTTTGAAAAGTTGCCAAAGTTTATCGTGTTAGAACTTTTACCAGGTGGGGATTTAAAATCCTTTCTAAGAGAGTCGCGACGAAAACCGGTACGAATATTAATAATATACGAGTAATTTTTAAAAAAATATTTGCATGTAAATCAATTGTTTGTTATTAGAAGAAGCCTTCGGTTTTGTCGATGCGAGATTTACTGATGATGGCCATGGACGTGGCTAAAGGATGTCAATATCTAGAAGATAATCGTTTTATTCACAGGCAAAGTTTTAATTTTTTGATTGAAGTGGTCAGAGTTCTAATACTGTTTATATAGGGATATAGCAGCTCGAAATTGTTTATTGACTTCGAGAGATGTAACGCGAGTAGTTAAAATTGCCGACTTTGGCATGGCCAGGGACATTTACAGGTAATCGTTATACTCTGTAGAAATAATCTCCATCATTATTGATCAATTTGAATTTTATAATAAATAGAGCCGATTATTATCGAAAAGGCGGAAAAGCTATGCTCCCAGTTAAATGGATGCCGCCAGAAGCGTTTATGGATGGAATTTTTACGTCAAAAACAGATGTTTGGTAAACAAATAATTTTCTTTTATAAAATATATTTGAAAATAAATTTTCATTCTAAAACGTATTGTTAAGGTCATTTGGAGTGTTGTTATGGGAAGTTATGTCATTGGGATTTATGCCCTATCCTGGTCGAGGTAATCAAGAAGTCATGCAACTCGTTACTTCGGGCGGTAGATTAGAACCACCGCCTAATTGTCCCGGACCAATGTAAGTTTTATTTTGTCCAATCTAGCCCAACCCAAAATTAATTGGAAAATAAACTTCAATTTTAAATTGTTTTAGACATCAAATCATGATTCAATGTTGGCATTCATCACCTGATGAAAGGCCTAATTTTAGCACAATCTTAGAAAGGTTGGGTTACTGTTTGCAGGTATTTGATTAATTTTGTCATTAAAATTTATATTTTATGTTAAAATTAATAAGCACTGAAAACGTTTCAGGACCCTCACGTGACCAATGCTCCACTTCCTGTTTTTAACCGACCACCATCAACAGAGCGAGACACAACAATTATGAGACCACCTGATTCGGACGTGTGTCTTCAAGTGCACCGGAACGATGGAAAGGAGCCTCAATCGCCTTCCTCCAACGATTACTTAGTACCGATTCCATCTAATTATAGTCTGTGCACAGAAAAGACAGAATTACAATCAGCATCTAGCTTAGAATCCGTAGATCGCATTTTGGAGATGGACACGGATCAAGGCGGTGGTCCGGAAGGGGCCAGTTGTCGAGAACCGTTAGTGGAACGAATGCCATCACCGCTCAAACCTCAACCAATGCCCACTTATACAGGTCCAAACAATTGGGAAACAAGTTTTAGTAAAGATAAAAACAATGTTTCGAAACTAGCAGCTAATTGGGCCGGTTATCAAAGTGTTCCAACGCAAGACTTGGATCAAATTAAAAGTAATAGTGTGGGCGGTGGTGCCGTACCTCGAGTTCCTTTAGCCACAATTCCTCCACCAGAGTGTAGCCCGGCACGAAAATCCCCGCCATCAGCTATAGCTCGACAAAGACCAAATTATTCAAAAAAATCTTCCGCTCCAAACACAACTTTTTCCCCGGCGGAACTTTCACTGGACGCGGGTAGTTTGCAAAAACAACAGCCGCCGATCTCCGTGTCCACTCAACCTCCCAATTATCCCACTCAGGTTGTTTCTTACGCTAATGTGGCCGTGTCAAATTCGGAACCGGTTCGAACAACATCTTCGGCTATATCTCCTCCTTCCTACATCTACGGTGGTGCAAACGCATCTGCTCCAACTATGGGCAATGCTAATGTGACTTCCAAGCAAGATAAACATTGATTGATTTTCAAGCCCAGCGAAAGCCATGTACAGACACGAAAATTAGTCCTTTTTTTGGTTGTGAATTCTATTTATGAACAAAAGTTGTATGAGTGAACGGAGATGGACGAAATATCCTATCGTATATCAAGGATATTTATATTGATTCAGTAAGGTAAGTTTTACCTGTTCATTATATTTCTAACACATTTATAATAATCCTAGCGTACGTATATATAATAATTCTGTGTTCCATCCGACGACAATCTCCCTTTACCTCAAACCCTTTCATTATTCGTACGCCATCTAGTCTCGTTTTATTATTTTTATTATTGAGCCTCACTAAGCTCAGCTTAGGTGCAAAATGCATTACACGTATTACTAATACACAGGTAACTTTGTTTTCATCACACGTTTTACAAATTGTTATACCTGATTTGCTAATGCTAGGGCCATCCAGATGATAAAGACTGTTTTGCTCTTAAACTCTTTAAAAATTTAATATGGAAGTGAAATATAAATCAATTTTGCTTACAATTCAACATTTGATTTGAATCAGCCAGTCAGACCACACATTGCTCCGGGGAGCTTTTTTAAAATATGTTTTATTTATTTAATATGCAGTAGTTAGCGTATTTAAACAAAATTATACACAAGATGATTAAAATCTGTTACATTTCTGTTGCAAAGTCTGGTAAATAATAACATAATAATTTTTAAATCAAAAAAATTTGCTTTTTGGGTAGGTTTTTCTTAAACATTTAGCCACCTATCTTCATTAAAATTCAATGCGCGTGACGGCATATATAAATTTTATTTTCTAAGCATCTTTAAACTAACGCCCCAGAGCAATGCATATAACAATCGTTAATAAAATGTAGGTAAAAATTGGAAATACTGTAATATGGTATTAAAATACAGATTTATTATCTGTTCTTGATATGTTCTAATAGCCAAACGGCGGTCTTTATTTTCTGGATGGCTCTCGCAATTATATTAGCAATGATGATAATTATTTTACCATGAACAGAATCATTTTGTTAAACGGACCATTGAAATTTATCATGAACCATGAGAGAAACTTTTGCTTAGATACTATTTGGTAAATTATCATATCGCGCATGACTTTTAAGTAAAACGCTGCAAATTTTCCCAAATATAACATAACTATCAACGAGGTTTTGATAGCTGGCTGCATTCTAAGGCAAATCATATCCAAAATTTAAAATGAGTTGATAATTATTGCTTAAAAACTATTGAATTATTATTGCGGATAATTTTTCTATTACTGTATAAGTATTATTATTTTAAACTTTTCGATTTATTTCTTAAAGGGACCGGCTCTTATATAAATCCAAAAAAAAAAGTTTGAAATGTTGTATCAAAATTATTATAGTTGACTATTTTAAGAAAGCATTTTTACTTTGGGTTTTTTTTTAACTTTATATTACATTGCCTAATTAATTCAGCCTGAATTGATTCGATAAATTGTACTCTCCATAAGCGGAACATAATTATTACGATAAATCCAAAGATGAAAAGCCATAATGTTTAATAAGTGGTACAAATATTTTACAGTGCTTTCAAAAAGTCACAAAGTCACAGGGCAGTTTTAAAAAATTCGAACGCATTGTACGACCTATATGAGTATAACAGCTAATAATCATTATTAAGTTGTGATCTTCCATTAGCTTGCTGAGAACAAGCATAATTATGTTAATATGTAACAAATTTCCAAAGTACATACGGCTTTATATTATGAAAGAGCATCACAGGCTAACGCAATATCTTTATAGATTTTTACAAAATATTTTAATACCGTAATCTATAATTTTAATTGCAATTTTTTTTTTTTTTTTTTTTTTTTTTAAATTATTGGTTCAGAAATAAAAGTAGTTCAAATTTGGATGGAGGAGGGAGAGGGGGGGGGGGAGGGAGAAACAAGTATGTGCAAAACTAGTCTAATTGAGTTTTTTACTCTTTATTACTGTTAGTAATTCAACTTTTTGCGGCTAAGCAATATTATTATTGTGTAACGTACGATTGAGAAAGTGCAGGAAGTAGAAAAGATAGCATCATTACGTCAATCATACCTCAATTTACATAATATTTTATTTCCTTTATTATAATATCCGATGTCCACTTTACAAAAATTATCGTAATACTGATAATTCGTTGTGTTTGCACGCCAATAATATATTTAGTTTCCTCAATCAACAAACCTAATCATAAACAGTTTCTTTTAAAACAAAAATAGTCAAATCAAACGCTATTGACAAGGATGAGCACGGTCGTCTGATTCCTCCATTTTACAGAAGAAAAAGATACCAAAACTGTGCGCTAAACGTTGATTTTGTACAATTAATTAGCATACGAAAAAATAATTATTTTGTTTTGAAAATAATAATTTATAAAAGATAATTATGCAATAATTTTGCTGGAAATTTTTTTCTTCGTGCTCAGCCTATTTTAATAATTTGCTCAATTTCAATTCAATCGACTTAATAGATTAGACATAATATTATAATAGCCGAGACCAAAATATTTGTTCAATCCATTTTGGCAGTTATTTTAAATTAATTAGCTTAATATTTTTGCATAATTTTTATAAGTCTCATTTAATATTTACGATAACATTCTTTAATAGCTCAATTTTCATTAAGCACTTTTTTTCATTGTAGTTCACAAGAATAACTCTGAAAAACTAATATGGAAAACTTAATTAATTTCACCAAATTGATGAGAAGCAAATATTAAAGTTGCTCGTAAGAATCGAATAGGGCAATTGGTTTGGGAGAGATCAAAATTGTACATAAAAATGCAAAAAAAAAACATTTTCTTGTTAGTTTGCATACCACAATGAAAACAATATAATAATCAACTTAATTAACTGCAGTATAAAATGGGTGTTAATTTTTTTGTTATTAATTAACTCTCATAGACAATGTTTTTTCTGCCATTAAACTACCGCAATCTAAAAAAAATTGAATTAATACACAAGATATACTCATAATTAATAAAAACAAAAGTTTAATTAAAATAATCCAAGTTTATTTATTTTTATATCATAATCTACGGTAGTTACGATCTTTTAATTTATTCGCTCATTTCTCATTCGCATGTCGTCAGTGTCCTATTATACCATTTAGTTACATTTTTATATTTATAATTTTTAAAGAAAAGCTTATTAAAATGTATTGGCAAATTTTATAAAGAATGTTTTCATACAGGATTATATTGGTTAAGAGTTTTATGAATAAATTGAGGGAATCTAATAAAAAAAAAAATGGATGTAAAAAAAAAAAAAAGAAATTCATTAAGCAACTGTCGATAATTCCCATTGATTTATACCGTAATTGTTTTTGAAATGAAATGCTCTGTAATTTTGTTTTTTTTTAAACAAAAATATTTTGAAACGAATAAGTTTGATATTTAGACAACGTGGTGTATTTGTAAAATATTTATGTACATAAAGTGTAGGAAATGAAATTGATTTTAAGTTTTACCCGGAAAGCATATTATACAGTATAATAATGTTACAGGCTTTAATACAGCTCACACAAACTCCACAGTTTTACAGTATTGAAATATAAATGTTAGCACTTTGCTGAGATGCTCTACCCCCACCCCCCTCCCCAAGAACAAAATTCCTGTATGTACACTGAACTTTAAAATCGAAATTTTGAGTGGCGTACACGTAATACAAAATTGCTTTTGAATGGTTTTGACAGTGCTCATTTTCGTTCATCGAAAGATTATTTTTAATACTTGAAACATTTTTTTTTTTCATTTTGGCGGTAAACACTTTGTCGTGAGCATCACATCAAAATGCTCCAATAAATTATAAAAGCATCTTGATAAGAGTATTGCAGTGCAATGGCCAATTTTGGACTTTCCATGGTAACGATTTTATTAATCAATTTAAATGAACGTTAGTAAAAAGAGGCTCACAAGTTTGTAAAATACGATCCTGAAAATTCATACTTAATAAAACACCTGTTTCTGTCGAATTTTCTTTTATTTTATTACGAATAAGCATTGAACAGCGAGTGGGGCAAAGATCAAAGGAGCCGTTTGTTTAAAAGTGATTTTCATAATCTAGGTTACCATAGCGCTTGAAATGTGGTGAATTAATATTTAGATGTAATTTTTAAGTTTAATTTTGAAATTTTTTCTTATTTAATTAATACCGTATTGGTGTTAAATTTTTATTATTTTAAAATTTTGTACTAATTTAAAATTTTTGAGATTAAATATTTGTTGTTTAATTTTGAATTTCTACTATTTAATTTTAAATTTTTATTGTTTAATTTTGAATTTCTACTATTTAATTTTAAATTTTTATTATTTAATTCTAAATTTAGTTTAACTTTTTATTAATTAGTTCTAAATACAGTATAATAATTATTACACCCTATTATACCATAATAATAATATTATTATGATATTGCCATACTTTTCGAATAACCTTTTATAAAGAGCTAAAACGGTTGCTATGCCAACCGAAAAAAAAAACACAACACAACACATGAAATCGTAAGTACATGTAATATGGGTGCATCAACGAAATGCATTAATTTGTAATCGCTGAGTGGGAAATAGGATTAGGCTACTTTATTTTTTTAATGAACGAAGATTCTGAAGATGGAAGTGGGGGAGCGGGAGGACCAGCGTCACTATTCGTGCCGTTTGTGGTTATGGAAAATTTGGTCGATAAATTAAAACTTCTTAATTACGACACAGAATTTATCAATACAAGTAGATCCAAAAAAGCAATCAATAGGTAAATTTACAACTGCTTTGCTTTACTGTACTTTTTTTTTTTTTTTTTTTTAAAATTCATATTGTTGTTCATTGTAGGCATTATTTTGCACTTCAAACCAATTCGGGGGAACAATTTTTTATGTTCGGTTCTTTGGCTGCGTTTTTAATTCGAAAATGTGATAAACAATTTGATGATCCGCAAGAGGTAATCATGTTATCCTGTGTTTTTTTTAAGACAATTATAATTAATTAAGTTTTATTATTAATAGTATGATGATCCAAATTCTATAATTTCTAATATACTTGACATTTCGCGCCAATTGGTAAAATTGCTGTGTGATTTTGTTTTTAAAATCAATAATTATGTTAATTTAAATAAAAATTGATATTTTAGGGAATTTCAGTAGATTTTCCACCAAGCAAATTAAAACAAGGGTTTGGAGAACATGTTGTTTACATTCTCGATCGCTTAGCCGATGAAGCTCTTAAAACAACGCGTTTTAGTTGGAAAAAGTACGAAAAAGATACTGTACACTGTAATTTCAAAAAACTTGAAATTTATTTAAACAATTTCAAAAATATAGAGCAGAATATCCGGTGGAAGAAGATGACGTTCTACACGTAGTAGATAATGACTCTGAATTAACGCTAGCAAAGATTGAAGAAGATTTACTTTACGTAATATTTTTTTTTTCTTTAAAAAAAAAAATTAAATATCTAATTAATTGTTCTCTTTTCTGCATTTAGTATCAGGACATTGATGACGATGATGATGAACAAATATTAGGAGTTGACGAACTGACTTCTAGAACACCCAAATCAGTTGTAATTTCTCCTTTTTTTTTCACAATTAAATTCTTTAACGTTAAAATTATTTAATAATTTAAACACAGTTTCTTTTAACTTGGAATTATTTGTTTTCTTTGAATTCTAAATTTGTTAAATTTTTTAACCATTTATTAATTTCATTTCTTACATTTTTTATGGAATTATTATTTAAATTTCCTCAAATTAAAATTCTTTGGAATTACCGGTAAACTAATTGCTTTAAATTGAATAATTTAATTATTCAAGTTGATTTTTATTATAGTATATAGTTAATTTCCAGTTAGTTTATTGTTTTAAGAAATATTATTCTTAGTAATTATTATGTAAAATCACTCAGATTGAAAGTGGACTTCGAATGGATGACGTGTTAGAAGGTCTGACGGATAATTCTGAATGGAAATTGGAATTGGAAAGAGTTTTACCAAAATTGCGGGTTGCTTTTCAAGACGGCAGTAAAGTAAGACCCTTTCGAATGGCATTCCTTAACCTTTATCATTGATCTTCAATTAATTTAGGAATGGAGAAACCATATCGAACAGATGCAACATTATTTCGAAGAGATCGAAAAGTGCTTTCCGAATACTCGAGCTCAGTTAGAAAAACTATCGATTGATGTTTCTCGAAGCACGGATAAAATTAGCAGCCGTGAAAAATATTTGAATACCCAATTAGAATCTCACATTAGTTCTTACAGAAGTGCGGTGGAGAATTTGGAAAGTTTGAAAGATCAATATCATCGAGTGAATGGTGGAATCGTGGATCGATCACGCCAATTAACCGAAGTATGTACTGTAACTATTTTATATTCAGTTTAAAATTCAGTGGAGGTATCATTATTAACCAACCTGTAAACTGTGGCATAAAATGATAAAATACAAAATCCTTTTCCCATATAGACAAAAAAAAAAACATTTACAAACTTAATATTTGTTTTATTAAAAAAACACCCAGTTTTGCTTTTTCTTTTATTCTTTTAAAACTTTTTCTAATTAAAAATGACTCTTCTTCAATTAAAAAATTACAGTTACTTTCCAAACTATTTAACTACTGCATCTTATTAAAAAAATTATTCCACTTTCCAATAAAATTAATTTTCTTTTTTCAAAACGTAAAAATAATAAAATCCCTCGATTAAAATGTTTCGTTTTTTAAAATCAAATATTCCATTTTGCAAGCGCTCCAAAAAGTTTAATTGTCCAAAATGCAATTTTTTAATTATTTTCAATGCATTACCAATCTTTTTAAATTTTCGCTCATTTTGAATCGTAATAACCCAATAGCAACAGTCTTGAAACCACTTTACGCTTATTGTGATACGTTTCTTTTAGAAGCAAAATTTTATTTAAAATCTAATTCAAATTTTGATAGATATCCGAAGATTTGGATAATGTTAAACAAGAGATTGAGGAAAAAACAGCAGCAATGACTGATGGAAGTAAGTTGAACTTTTGTTTACAAATACGTACCAGTACATGTACGTACCGGTACAGTAATTTTTAATAAACAACAAAAAATTATTTTTAGGCCCTTTAGTAAATGTTAAAAAAGCGTTAACGCGATTGAAAAATGAAGTTCAGTCGATGGATGTTAGAATTGCAGTTCTGGAACATTTTCTTTTACAAGCGAAATTAAAAGATAAAACTGTAATGCAGAGGGAAATGAGCGCATCTCTTTCGAGGACATCTTTTATGGAATCCGTTTATTAAAAATACCGTTAATTGTTTCAAAGTTCTACATTATTTTTAAATGGTTGAACTAGGACGAGAATAATTAAAAAAAGGTTTTTTAAATAAAGAAACGTACAACAGGCTATGTGACAGGTTATGAAAAACAAATAAATTGTAATGGTGATCTAAGATATTAAGCTTAAATTTACTTTAAAAGCAAAAATTATTTCTTTAAATTAACTTTTTTCATGAACCTAAACTCTTTGGATTTATTTCTTTAATCTGTTTTAATCACCTAAAAACCCCAAATTATAATTTATTTATTTTTAATAAAATAGCGACACGATTTGGAAACAGAAAATGAAATTGTAAAGTTAACAAATCGACCGTTAAAATTTCGATTCGTTAACACACGTCACTTACCTACACTACGGTATATTAATAATTATTAGTATATACTGTACTGTATTTTTTTGAAAGAGGCACCGTGAAAACACTAGCATTTTTTTTTTAATTTTAAAATTTAGCATAAAAAATCGTTGAACTAAAATTGAACTTTACTTTTTATTATGGCGTGAAAGGATAAAGCATTTATAATAATTTTATTTGGAATAAATTTTTTAATTAATTTTACAAAGCGTGAACTTAGGACTCAAGTTTTTATGTCGCCAATGCATCATCACGTGGCACCATGCAGAGGACTTAACCAACCATAAATTATTTATATTGGTTGCTAACAGCTCAAGTCAATTGCAAATTTTTTCTAGTTCCTATCAGTGGTTTAAAAGTAAAGTTTCTTTGTAATAATTGCACTGTTCACGCGTTGGCTCATTAATAGTTTTCGGCTATCCTTTGGTCAAGAAAGTAAGGTAAGATTTTATTTTCCATAGATCTTAGATTAATAATTAATCGGAGTAAAATTTAAAAAAAGCCAACCCATTTTGAATAATGCAAAATATTGAAAAATGAGCGAAGAGCAGTTTTAACAATTATTGTGTGTTGCAATTTAAATTTGCAATCTGGTATTTGATTTTGCAAATTCAATACCAGTATTTAACTAAATTAACATTTTCAATTAATGTAATTACTGTAATGCGCTTGCAATAATTATAAAGTTTAGCTTAAGAGATATCGATGGCCATCGTCAATTTTCATTTCTTATTACCTAGATATTATTTCTACTCCGAGCGTAGACTAAAGATCATACTAAATTTCTAATGACGCAATCAACACGTTTTTGTTCACTTTACCTAAATTTAAAGTTACCTTCAAAAATTATATTGATTCACTCTGTAGAGTATGCCCTTTTAAATTGTTATTGAGTTGAAGACCAGTCCTTAACGGTCCAGTAAATAACGCAAGACATCGGAAGACTTTAAACAAGCGTAATTTGAAATTAACTACAGTCTGTACCTTAATGAAGTCTGGCCGACCTTTTAGTTGCTCCCGAGCTAAAACGCGATGTTAATTAAGATTTATTTTTACCGTTACGATAATTAAGTAACTTTCAACCCGATCCAACCTAAATAATTTACAAAAAAGAATATTGGCACTTTACACATAATTTGACAACGATGAACCTAATTAAAACATTCAAAAATTAATACATTAATTTAAAAGTGAACATATTAGGTATACGGGGTTTTTTTTTTCATTTTACAATAAAACGCTTAACTTTAAAACAAAAATATTATGGCAATAATTGCTCCATTAATTAATTTATAACCGCAATTTTTAAATTAAAAAAATAAAATGTTTAAATTAATGATTAACAATATTAATTTTATTAAAGTTTGAAGTATTTCTTTTTCTTCTTTTGACCCTTTTCCAAACACCTTTTCACATGCGCCTCAATCAGGTTTCCAGGTGGCGTCAAAAAATACTAAA